>JBBMJZ010413114.1:23762072-23782276 GCA_037833815.1 Zingiber zerumbet | reverse complement strand
TGAGTTAGACCGTTAGTGCTAACCGCACCAACATCATCCACTCGATCGCTTCCTATATTTATTAGCGCAACAGAAAATACAAACAAACAAATAGAAAGCTAACCTAAAGATAATAAAAACAAGAAGAACAAACCAACACGTTCGATTACGTGGTTCGGAGATAACTTACTCCTACTCCACGGTTGTTTATAAGGTGGACGATCACAACCTCGCCACAAAGACTTAAATACACACCCTTGATCACCAATAGAGCTTTGGAGACTCTAATAGGGGTTTACTAGTCCTATTGTCATCACGCAAGAAAGTCACCCTAAGTTTCATTATATAGAGCTTAGGAAAATAGTCAAGCAATTTCTACCATTATCAGTCGAGTAGTCACACCACCAGTCATCTGGTCCTATGTAAAATTTGACCGTTATAACACTAATGGCTCAATACCAATCGACCGGTGTCAAATCCAATCGATTGGTCCACTTTGGTTGAAAGAATATAAATATTCTGTTCTCTCCCCAATCGATTGGTACATACACCAATCGACTAATAAACCCTAAACTTAGAGTTAGCCCGAGTACATTCTCTCAGCATTCGTCCTTGCCCGCACAATCTTGACCTTGCCTTCTAACCTCCTCCATTAGTCTTGTGTCCCTCATATATTTCCCAATCCTTCACGCTTTACCTTCAAGAGCTTCTTTCGGCCTTGTCCTTGTTGTCGGCTCTTCCATTGCCAAGACACTCCTCACCTCTAGCACTTCATCCTTTACCAAGAGCTCCTCGCTCCGGGACTTTAATCTTGCCAAGTCACACTTGGACTTACGTTACCAAGACTACATACTTAGACTTGCACTGCCAAGACTCCACTTGAACTTTCACCTTTACTAAGACTCCACTTGAGCTTTCACCTTTCCTAAGATCTCACTTAGACTCTGTCTTTGCCAAGATCACACTTGAACTTGTTGTACCTGCATCCTACACACTCATAAGCACATATCAAATACAATAACAATCCTAACTTAAATTTTTATCCAAATATCAAAATCTAGGGTCACATAGATTACTCCAACAATCTTTCCTTTTTGATGTTTGACAATCCATTTAAGTTAGGAAAATAATATTGTAATACATATGCACATAAATATGCAAACCAACTCATGCATAAATCTTGGAACCTAATCCTAAACTTCCCCTTTACCTAAGCTCTCCCTTGAGTTAGGATTTCCCGCAGAGGTAAACTTCTCCCCTTTGCCAATAAATAATCAATCTACTCATGTTTATATCATGGAACCTAATCCTAGACTCCTCATTTACCTAAGCTCCTCCTTGAGCTAGGATTTCTTGTAAAAGTATTTAAGTTTCTCACTTAAACCTAAAGTTCTCCCCCTTTGTCATATATCAAAAAGAGTTTCAATAATATTCCAATTATTAGACTCTTTAACTATTAATGACATAATTATCATGTATTAATCCTCCCATAAGATTACATACATATTTACTATTCTTTTAATTATTTCCTATTTCTGAAAAACTAATTTCAGACGACTGTCATAGGCCCAAGTCGACTGATCTCATTGAAATAACCTCACAGAATTATTCTATGATTAATGAACACTGTTATCAGTCGACTAGCATCTGAGCCAGTCGACTGGCACCCTATTTCAACCCCAAAAAGCACTCTAAACCTAATTTCAAAAATGCATCAAAAATTTCACAAACCTCTAAAAAATTTTAAATTTTGTGGAGAGGTCTATTTTACTAATATCTACTTAGAATATATATATATATTGACATCAAATCTAAAACTATCTAAATGGTTCAATTGAACCTTGACCTAAAGTCTTAATTTTGACTTCCTTTTAATGTATCTGGACATACTAAACCATAATGCATCCCTTGCATTAATTTATATAGCATCTATATATCCAAAATAAATTTTCATGCAATATGAACCCCTTTTCATATTTGCATGCATGATTCTTATCCCAATTGTGTCAATTCCTTAGATTTGAGACTCAAGTCCGTCTTCAAATTTTTTTGGCACATTTCAATACCACTTTTTCTTAGCCCATAATATCCGAGGTTGCTGAGTTCCTCATGAACAATTTCTTTCCATCTTTGATTTCTTCAAAGTTGTGAAGCAACTCCTTGTTGTTGCAGATATGTCTGATGGTACCGGTATCAATCCACCATTATCGTGAGTTTGAACCTAAAAGGTTCAGTCCAAAGACCACGGCGCAGAGGTTGTTCATTTCTAATATCTTGTTCAAGTTGGCCTCCTGTTTTTTTCAACTTTCTACACTCTGAAGATTTGTGACCGACTCGATCACAATTGAATCACTTCCCAGAGAACTTCTTTATGCTTATACCTCCTCTAGGTCCTATATTGGAAGATTTGAAATTCTTCCACTTCAAGTATTGATCATGCTCGACCATGTTAACTTTCAAGGTAGCCAAAGAGAGTAGTTTTCTCTCAAAACTCTTGTTGTCTTTCTCAATTTAAAGCCTAACAATGAGTTCCACCACGTTTATCTACTTCTACTTATGCTTTATATAGTTCTTGAAATCCTTCCAACCGAAAGGTAGTTTTTCGATTATTGCTGTCACCTGAAAGGTTTCACTCATAATCATACCTTCCGAGTGGATCTTATGCAAGATCACCTGAAGCTCCTGGACTTGGGTGATCACCATCTTGGAATCAAACTTCTTGTAGTCCAAGAATCGGTCCACAATGAATTTCTTGGTCCCGCATCCTCCGTCTTATACTTTTTTTCTAGGGACTCTCATAGCTCCTTAATCGTTCTCTTCGTGTTATACACAGTATACTACAAGTCGGCAAGGTTGTCGAGGATATAATTTCGACATAGACACTCAGAATGAGCTCATACCTCCATTGCACTAATGGTCTGGACATCAAGATCCTCAACATGCTTAGGAGGGTACTCGATTAAATACTAAGTCAGTGTGAGTGTGGTCAAGTAGAAGAGCATTTTCTGTTACCACCTCTTGAAGTTCAACCCAGTGAACTTCTTTAGTTATTCCCCATGATTGATTAGAACATTTTCAATCGAGGCGAAGAGAGACTTCATGTGATGAGTCTGTTGCACCTCGACACTTTCTGTGACCATCTCAAAAAAAATGAATATATTTTAAAATTATTAGACAATCTTGCTGGAGATAGATGGGAAATGTTCTGAATTTATAAAACTAAATTCAAACTTATCCGTTGAGTAACTTGAATTGATAATTCTAGGCTACCAAGTAGGGTAGGAATTGATGCTTGGGATGACTGAGTTCCCTAGAAAATTGGCAACTTCAGACTCCTGACTCCGAGTGCCGAGTTTAACTCCTGATTCCAAGTGCTAATTCCGAGTGACAAGTCAAAGTGTCAAATCTGACTCTGAGTGCCGACTCACCGACTCTGAATGTTGACTCGTTGAGTGTCGACTCCTGACTACCGAATCCTGACTGCCAATCTGAGTGTCGAATAATGAATTGCCAAGATCTGCATTATGCAGTTTTCTTAAAATAAATTCATCCTTCTCTGGTTGTGCTTAAATGTTATGATGTCAAAACCACATATACAACCAAGCACTAGTTATTCATAGCGAACTGAGAGGTACCCAATTGCTATCATGGACAAGCCACATAGCAAAAATATATAGTAGAAAGCTGATTTGGGGGAATGATGGTGGAGGAAAACTTTGCTATTAGCTCTCGCTCTTGGTCACAACTAATCGAATTGAGCCTAGCAGAACGGTAAGAGGCTCGAGCCCGGGCTCGATTCATTATGCCTAAGATCGAGCTCGGCTCGAGTTCGATTTGAGCTTTAGTTCCTAAGCTCGAACTCGGCTTATAATAAATTAAATAGTTCGAGTTCGGCTCAAGCTCGGCTAAAAAAACTCGTTTAAAAATTAACCGAATTTAATTCAATCTCAATTAAGATAATTAGCTATAATAATTAATAATTTATTATTATATTTATTATTTATGTGATATTTAATTACAAAACATCCTTTTGCAAAAAAAATAGGATAAGACTGTATACAATAGATATATATATATATATAAAGATAAATGAACCTCTTAACGAATATATTCACAAATCTCTAAATGAACATGTTCACAAGTTCACAAACCAAATATTGTTAAGCTCAAGGTCGCCTCGATAATTTTTTTGAATTCAAAATTAGGCTCGAGCTTAGCTTGTTAACTTAATCAAACGAACTCGAACAACCTTTTTTCGAACCGAGACCCGAATAGCTCGTGGGCTACTTGGCTCGTTTACAACCCTACTTATATAGGAGCTTAAATTCTTACAGTATTCAATAACCAAATTAAAATCATTTATTGCATATTAACCTATTCAGCTCAAATGTTTTGACGTGTTAGTTCATTCGCTTGGGCAATTTTTACGTAGATCGGTCGAGCATTCGACGCACGCAGATCGTGCTCGCACACAAGTCAACATAGTTTAGTGTAATTCAAACTCTAAATTTGCATCCGCTATGCACTCACACATGAGAAACTATCTCTCTTTATGTATTTTTTTTCATGTCATATGCATGTACAATAATTTAAATCAATAATAAAATCATAAAACTCCTAATATGAGACAAAAGTCTCATTCGGAACATTCTTCCTCTTCACATTTTTTTTTCCTTTCACATTTATCCAACATTTTAAACATACGAAATAGAATATCATATACCATCAACTTGTGTGCGCCATGTTATTGGCTAACAAAGTTATTTGTGCCTTTGAATATAATCCTCTAATTTATTTTATCACTAAATGTTTTTCTTTCTTCATGCTTATACCATTTAACTATTAATCATCAAAACAGCTAGTCAGACAGTAGATCTACTGGATTATTGTATAGGGTGGTAGACTCACTACCCCTGACCCCTCTATATATACCAATTTAAATCTATCTAGCTCTTCAATCTACACATGCAGGTGAATGCATGCATGCTGGTAATGGAAACTAATGGATATAGACAGCCACTGCATGCATGCTTGTGGTGTGTGTTTAAAATAAAAGAAAGAAATGCATGGCAAGAAAGACCAAATAACGAAGGAAGTAGAGCAAATGAATCTGGATGTTAAGACACATAATAGCATAGAAACTACTCTGTTTCAAAAAAAAAATGCAGAGAAACCGACTATTTTGAAATGGCAGAGAAGCTAACAAAAGCCAAGGAGCATTAATTGAATGGGTTGAGAAGATAAGGGCAAGAGGGCATCCACACCACATGAGCACATTTAATTACTGAAGTAACATCACACTCACTAAGCGTACGAAAAAAGGGAGCAGAGTTTAGATTAGGTGAGCCGTTGAGGGTGGTTCCTTAGCTTTTAATGAGTGGTCCGATCGAGTTAAGACATATATATTGTGGACAGCTGCAGCACACTGCTGTAATAAATTTATCTATGTTTGCTACATGCTGTTGTTGAATGACGTTTAGTCGATGCAATTTTTCCTAGTTGGATGGCGAGCTCCTCATCTTGTCAACTGCTCGGCTCGACGACCCCTTTTAGGTTAGTCAATGCATTCATTCTGTCAGGGTATCGACTAGTGCAGTCAAGCAGGTGCCACGAGAGGGGCGAGAGCATGACGATAAGCTATGGCAACAAACGATGGCATTGGTGATGAACAACCATAGCTTATGATGGCAACTAGTGGGATGAAGGAGGACAAAAACTAAGAAAGAAAGAAAAAGCTTATATTAAAATTTCATGTTGAATGCATAACTAACGTGCTTTTTACTAGTCTCATAAAAAAAATGAAATGTAAAATTTAGATTCTTTATATATCTGTAAGCATTTAAGCCATCTTTTATTCCTATTTTTCTTATATGTTTTTTCCTAATATACAAATTTTTGATACAAGATAGCTATACCAAAATTATACGTTCAATGTATTCCTAGTATGCTTTTTATTAGTGTAGGCTAAAACTCTCAATGAGAATTAAGATTTAGATTCTCTTGATAAGTGAACACTTTGTGCATAAAAAAAATATAATATATTCAATAGAAATAATTAATCCAAAAGAATAGTTTAGACCTAATCTATATTATCTAGGTAAACATCTCAGTTTGTTCCATATTTAGTTAAATACCTACTAATTTTCTTATGTTTCTTTTTAATATACAAAACTTTTTGTCAAAGATAACCATACTAAAATTACATGATCAATACATACCTAGAAACTCAATGAAATTAAAAATTGAGATTCTTTTGATTTGTAGTCACTTTGTGCATCAAAATATATCATATATTCAATTTCAAATAACTAATTCATAAGAATAATTTGATCTCATCTATATTATCTATGTAACTAAAGATAACTATACTAAAATTTCATGTTCAATGCATACTTAGCATGCTTTTCTTAGGATCTACAAAAAAACTAGATGAAATTCATAATCTAGATTCTTTTAATGTATCACTTTGTGAGTCAAAAAACTATAATATATATTCAATTTAAAATAATTGTTTCAAAATAATAGGTTTAACCTAGCCTTTTATTATCTATGTAAATATATATGTTTACTTAACACTCTTTCACTACATACCTCACAAATTGCTTACTAGCTATATCTGTGGTGGCAAAAGGTGATGTTGTTACTTTAGCGGCCCCTCCAAGATGGCCCTACGCACTCTAAAAGGGATAATCACTTTAGACTCTAGCCGAGCTATATCTATTTCCTTTTCTAACATCAATTATTAGTTTATAGGACAAATTTCCTTTAGCAATTTCATACCAACAACTAAATAACAAAAACATGAATAACAATGAAGGGTGCCATAAATTTAAAAATAACATTAGATGCATACATACATGCTTTTAATAGAGATCAATAAGAATAATGATCAAATTTAAACTAATTATGTTAAAATAGAAACTTTGTTGGTTAGAGTGTTGTATCGATAATATGAAGGATATAGGGACCTATATATATATAACAGCTAATTTTATTTATATCATTGATATGCTTTTCTAATATACAATATTCTTGGTCGAAGATAACTATTATAAAATTACATGTTAGATATATATACACCTAGCAACCTTTTATCTGGGAGAGTTATTTGCGAGAGTAGGAATGAGGCTAGTGCTTCGAGCAGACAGTGCAAAAGATTGATGTGGCTAAAAACTAGGATTTTCATAAGCAAATCTATCATAATGGGTTTGGAAGAGAAGAATGATTAAGTGCTTCGAGTAGAAGGTGCAAAAGAATAGAATGGTGAAAAATTAGGTTTTTTAGAAGCAAAACTAGCTTGATAGATGGAAGGAAAATTAGGGAATGGAAGTGGTGTGGAAGAGAAGTAGAGTGGCTAAGTGCTTCGAGCGACAAGTGAGTTGGCTAGGAACACATCAAGTGAAGCGGATTGGATTGAGTATTTGCAAAACAAGTGTGCTCTTTAATAAATACCAAATTACAACGTAACTTGGAGCGCCCCTCAATAAAACCAATCTCATTAAAGTATAACAATGGCCTATTAGCTCAGTTGATGAGAGCGTCGTGCTAATAATGCGAAGGTCCGGTATAGGTCAAATTTATTTTATTTTATTATAATATATGTTTTTTTTAATATATATTTTCTTAGTGAAAATAAATATATTAAAATTTTATGTTTCATACATATAAAACACTATAATTATATTTCAATTTATACCTAGAAAAAAATTTAATTGTTTAACAAAAAACCTAATATATAACAATGGCCTATTAGCTCAGTTGGTTAGAGCGTCGTGCTAATAACGCGAAGGTCACAGGTTCGAGACCTGTATAGGCCAAATTTATTTCATTTTATTTATAATATATGCTTTTTCTAATATATAATTTATTTAGTTTAAATAAATATATTAAAATTTTATGTTTAATACATATGAAACACTAAAATTATATTTCAATATATACCTAGAAAAAATTTAATTGTTTAACAAAAAATTTATTCTATAATAATGGCCTATTAGCTCCGTTAGTATCTTTATTTTATTTATAATGTGTTTTTCCTAATATATAATTTTCATAATGAAAATAAGTGTATTAAAATTTTATGTTTAATACATATAAAACATTACAATTATATTTCAACAAAAAAATTATTCTATAATAATGGCCTATTAGCTCAGTTGGTAACTTTATTTTATTTATAATGTGTTTTTTCTAATACATAATTTTCTTAGTGAAAATAAGTGTATTAAAATTTTATGTTTAATACATATAAAACATAACAATTATATTTCAATGTATAATTAGAACAAATTTAATTGCTCAAAAAATTTTAATTTATAACAATGGCCTATTAGCTCAGTTGGTTAGATTTAATTGTATAGACCAAATTTATTTCATTTTATTATAATATGTGATTTTTGGTTTAACAAAAAACTTAATCTATAACAATGGCCTATTATTTCATTCTATTATAATTTGTGCTTTTTCTAATATATAAATTTCTTAGTGCAAATAAATATATAACAATTGTATATGTAATACATATAAAACACTAAAATTACATTTCAATGTAAACCTAGAACAAATTTAGTTGTTCAACAAAAAAAATTCAATCCAATTTGAAATACATTATATTCAACTTTAAACACCTAATTCATAATAATATATTCAAATCTAAGAATATATAATTAGTTTACTCAATATTTAATTATATACCTAGTTAATCGCTCACATTGTCCTTATCACTAATTAATATGAGCAATGTCCCAGTCAAATTCATTGTATCAAGCATTAATAGTACTTAAAGAGCACCATTAGATTTAAAAATAATAGTAAATTTAACGTTAATGCATACCTAGCTTGTCTTTATCAAAATTGGGAAAAAGTTTGCTATGATTCGAAACTTAGGTCTTGATCCAACTCAAAACTTAAGTTACTCTAGTTTTCAATCAGTTTGTGGATAAAAACATGATCTTAAATTTTAAATATTTAATTCAATATACTAATTAATTCAACATAATCTAAGCATATAATTAATTTAATTATATACAAAGGAAATTGCTCAGGAGCTAGCTCAATCACTAATTAATAGAAGCAATTTCTTTCATCCATTTTACACCTAACATTAAATAATAAAGATATGAATAGTAGTAAAAAGTGCCATTAAATTTAAAGTAATATTAGATTTGGATGATAAATGGTCCAGTATTTGAGATTTTACTGAGTCATCTTTGAAATATTATTGTATTAATGTATTTTATTAAGTGAATTTGCAATATCTTTAGTTGAATTAAGTGCTTTGGCCATGATTTCAAAATCCAAATTAATCCAATCTAATCCGGTCAGATTGACTTGAGTAATATATATTTTTTCCTGTGGTTTCAAGTCTGATTTTCTTGATCCTAAAGATTTAAATCCGACCAAATTTTGATCAAAAAATAGACCTGCCATAACTCTGGCACACCTAGTTTTTATTGAGATAGAACAATTACTACCAAGAAGGCGACCACTACGACATCACATCATAATCTATCAAATGAAACCAGGCCTCTCCAATTTTGCTAATCCACTATATATCGAAACTGTTATCGATCTTCTCCAACCTGTCAGCCTCAATTAATCTCTTTTTTCTCTTCGAAATCACACTCACAGTATCCATTCTAACATGAGCACGCCATGCTTAAACTGTATGATCTTCAATTTTCGTTGTCATTTCTTAGCATGATCAAGCAATCAAATCAAAGAGCACTCACATAGAAGAAACCAGAGATTGGAAGACAGTATTAAGATCAGATCCAAGCGGAGTATACCAAAGAGGCGCAGAAGATCATCTCGTCTAAATCGCACTCACAGATGCATTCTAAGAAGTACCTGATCCATTCTAATATGAGTTCGCATGTTTAAACTCTGAGATTTTCAATTTTCGCAGCCATTTCTTAGGGTGATCAAGCAACAAAAACAAAGAGTACTCGTAGAAGAAAGTAGAAAGATCAGATCCAAGGGATTATACTGAGGAGGCAGAGAAAATCACATCAACCGTAAGATCTAAAGGATAGTTACTCACCGATTAAAATTTTCCCTTCGATCAGATCGCCGGAGCCAGCACTAGGAATCTGCAACTCCAGCATCATCAGCGTCGCCGCATTCCTCCTCGAGCAGCGTCGGCATCAGAAAATCGATAGCAAATGGGAAAGACTTGCGCAAGTGTCCTTTCAAATTCGAATGGGTAAAAAAGGGAAGGGCGAAAGGCGGCAAATGAAAAATGCAGTGGGAGCGTTTTAATTAAGTGGGCAAATCTATTGGCCCACCACTATTGGATGGGCTTTTTTTGGGCTTCACTCAATTTTATCAAGTTTTTATGAAAACATCCATGTTTTCAGTTTGAATTCTTCTTGATCATAACCGAATGATCTCAAGTTGGAATCATAAAAATAATTTCTCGTAATAGGATAAAACTATATACAATATAGTTATCTTAGTCCGTTTGAATAATTGAATACATGAATAATCAACAACAACAAAAACTATATAATTTGACAATATATTTGTTACTCTGTTCGAAAGAGATGTTAAATTAAATAAATAAATAAATAAATTTCATGTTCAAGTTATTAATATTGATGAATAGAGATGGTTAGGACCAAAAATATTGACATATCTTTACAATGATATAATATTATTCATTTTGAGTCTAAATCTTCATGAATTTATTCTTAGACTATAACAAAAGATTTCATAATAATGGAGATTCTTACCTCTTATAAATTTTATGATTTTTTTCATGTATTTTGAAGGTAAAACTATTATATTCCTGTTAATTTACAAGTAAATTAAAAGAAACTTTTAAAATGGAAATTTTATAACATCAAGTTTAGTGACCAACTAAAACAAGTTTAAAAAAAATATTCAAACAATCACATGAGCTCGATAAGTAAATTAAGCAAAACTCATACAACTCTTTTAAGAACGTAATTCATTTTATAGTTGACTTGGATTAACCAATTATCTTATAAAAAAACTTGAATAGTTTACTAAGTTTAGCTAATTTGACTTGTTTATGGCCCTAAAGCCCACTGATAACTTACAAGTTCTCTAGTTTTACCGTCAGTGAGGTTGCATGCAATGCTATGAAATAAATTTCAATATTGTATTGAACAAGAGCTATTTATATTTATTTAATATATACGAGATGAAAATGTACACGGTTAGTTATATTAATTAGTCATGAATCAACGAAGAAAATTTGTAAAGCATGTTCTATCAAATTTATAAATAAAAAAAGTTTTCAAATTAAATAAACAAACTTATAATATCAAACTCACTATAACTAACTAAAACAAATTTAAAAATATAAAAAAATAATCAAATCAGTTTTATTAATAAAAATTTAATAACATGAAAACTAGAGAATAACATAAAAAAAATAATCAAATCAGTTTCATTCTCTTCCAGTATCCTAACTTCTAGTCTTCTACGCATGCAGAATATATATATACAATTTTTCATTTCTTAAAAAACTCATGTGTGTGTTTTTATTTTATTTTTATGTATGTATTTATAACCTCTTATCTTCCCCTTCTTTGCCTTTACTGTTTGAGTCTCTTTATGTTCTCGTAGCCTAACTCCACAAGTTTCCCAATTCAGCTTGTCGTCTTCAAAACGTTATTGGCTTTGAACATTGCAAAACCTGCCTTACGTTTCCATTGATCGTTAAAAAAAGGATAATTATATTTATCAGATATCTTTCGTAGTCGGTCTTGAACTTATATGAATTAAAATAAATTATAGAATTAATTTATAGTCGATTATATTTTTAATTTAATTTCATATTATTTAAGGTATCTTCCTATCTCAAATTTTAAAGCAGGAAACGAAATCAAATACAAATATTTACATTGATTGATGATAGCCAGTAGATCTTGTTACGGAAGAGCAATCACAGATGAACCGAAGAGCTCTTCAAATTTTCGCAAACCAAATCCTGATTTTTAAATCACGCTTTGTGTTGTTCCTCTTCCGATCCTTTTATAACTTGGATGTTATATGCGTCACTTGCATGCAGTAAAAGATTATAATTGCCTTATGTTATTGCCGCAACTGTAACTTCATGGAGGTGAGCTTGGCGAGAAGCGTTTCAAGCACAAGATAACACCAACATCTCTTACTCGTTCAAGTTAAATCACAAAAGTCATTTAATCGCAAAGGCCATGGAAGAGCATTCAATTCATACTTCTGGAAAATTGGTGCAATGAGCTATTACTGCTAAGAAAGTTATTACACAATTAGCTTAGCTTAGACATTAAAAACTTGTCTTTACCCCAGATTAATCATTTACATCAATATGAACATCTTCAATCTCTCATAATGACTATTATGTCGAGAGCATGTTCAACATTTCCAATCAATACAATTATCACAATCATATTTTAAGTACTCAACGAAAAATATAACTGGTCAATCAGTGAATAAATGTCAAAGATATAAATCAATATTAATCTTCCTTTTTAACTAGAATTAATTCATTTTAATCAGTCACTTTCTAGTTATGCTCCATAGACTGAATCATTCATAGTCAATAGAAAAACATACTAAAGCAACAGACATCGATCAGAACTTCAAGTAGATAGTTAAATAGTCATTTAAGATAAAATTGAGATTAACTTATAATCTCAAGGGTCTCACATAATAGAGAAACAGACATTCATTCTCCTACTACCCTTATTGTCGTCATACACATGTGGTATGAATCACATACTAAAATGTTATTCTCTTAACTAAAAAACCTATATTTTTTATCAAAATTTAATATCGTAAAGATTTCAATCTAGACATATATACCTAATGTCTAATCTTAAATTTAACATATGAATTTCAATCTAGTCTTAAACAAATTCAGTAAAAGATGGGTTCATTTACTCTAATTATTACATAAATGATTTCATCTTAATGCAATTATCAAGGCGGCATTAACTTATGGATGTGTCTTTTTCATAATTACATAAAATATCCTATAAGTAACGGTCTTACCTCTATTTAAACTTAACAAATAGACATGATCATCCATGTGAGTGGATCAATCTCAATCTGCCAACATGCTCATCGAGATTTCAATTCAAAATGTAACAACATGCATGTACACTAAATAGATCATGGCATTTTTATATATCTAATTATTTTTACAATATGTTACATTCTTTGAAGTCTCAAAGACTTCACATGTACTTGAAATGACTCTTTAGTCAATGACTTAGTAAAAGGATCTACAAGCATATTACGTATAGGGAAGTACTTAAGAACTATCTTTTTCTTGTCAACAATATCCCTTATAAAATTATAATTTCTATATATTTGCCTTTGCTGTGATATTTGGGATTTTTTAAAAAAGTTATAGCAACTTGACTATCACAGTACACTGTAACAAGACTCCCACTGTCCTCAATAATCTTTAGATTCTTCAGAAACTTTCTTAACCAAACAACCTCTTGTACAGCCGTTGCACACGTCACATACTCAGCTGCCATTGTCGACAGCGTTATACAAGCATATTTATTATTATTTCATGAGATGGCGTCACCATTTAGCAAAAAGGTAGCCAGATGTGGATTTTTTGTCATCAATTTGTATATGTGTAGTCACTCAAGTTCATATTTGATCCTTAGAAATATAGACAATAATCCACTGTCCCTTTAAGATATCTGAATATCTCCTTTATCGCTTTTCAATGTCTCGATTCTGGGTTTCACTATAAATGACTAACTAAGCCAACAACATACCTTATATCAGGATGAGTACACAACATAGTGTTCGTAGTCAAGTGCACAGTGGAAAAGAAAAAGAATAATGTTAACAAGAACCGGTTTTACTTGGTTCGGAGCCTTCGTCGACTCCTACTCCAAGGCCCGCACTCGTCGAGTGCTTTCATTGGGCAATTCACTAGCAGTTTGCTAAAAGGTTACAAATTTAAGTACAAGAACTTTAAAGAGGAAATATCAACAACAATAAAAGAAAGAAAACTTTAGCAGCAAGTTGTCGGAGAAGTTTCGCAGCGTCACAAGAGCACAGCGCAATAGAGCAGTCGTTGGAAGACATTGTTGTTAATTGCTCTGGAGTAGGCCTCCTTATATAGGAGTGCTCCGAGCGCCCGGATCCCTTCTGGGCTCCCAGACCGTGACGTACCCCAAGCCAACCAGCACGCTCCACGTTGCAACGGGATAAACTTTGCCTTCCGGACGCTCGGACCACCATCTTCTAGAAGTTCCTTTTCCTGCAAGAAAATGTTAGTATGAGGCAAAATAAAAGTTATACTACCTTGCAAAACAAAAGTTAGAACAAATATAAGTAAAAATTAGTAATTAGATTCCGTCTCACCGAGATTAGAATTTAGTCACGATCTCAACTTAGATTCCCGAAATGGTTCTAAGTTGGATTGATACCTAAGTTCCATAACTGGGAACACGTCCTCACCAAGTCACTCCCCTCCAGTGACTTACCTTAACTTACCTGTCAAACGTCTGGTCAGCCCGTCGACCAGTCTGGACTTCGTACTAGCTATCTGGTCAGCCCGTCAACCTTCCCTGCAACACTGAATTAGCACAATAGATAAGATGGTAAAGTAAAATAGTGTTAACAGAATTTTCCTGGTCTGGTCGACCGCGCAGTCGACCGGAAACCAGTATAACCCTAGGGTTGCCTAACTTCACTCACTAGGACTTTCATTGTCAGGTTTCACTCACCAAGACTTCCTCCACCTAGCTTCACTCACTAGGGCTCGACTTTACTCACCGGGACTTCCTCCACCTAGCTTCACTCACTAGGACCCGACTTCATACACTGAACTTCCACCACCTAGCTTCACTCACAAGGGTCCGCCTTCACTCACCGGGACTTCCACCACCTAGGTTCACTCATTAGAGCCCGACTTCACTCACCGGGGCTTCCACCACCTAGCTTCACTCACTAGGGCTTGCTTTACTCACCAGGACTTCTACTACCTAGCTTCACTCACTAGGGTCTCACTTCACTCACCAGAACTTCCACTATGTCTAACCTTTGGTTAAGACTTACTTTTACTAGTCATATAGTCCTGACTAGACTTCTCTCTCCCAAACATCAAGTCCTATTTGGGTCAACCCTTGGTCATATTGTCAAACATCAAAACCCTTGAGGGTAATTTTCTTAAGTTAGGCTTGGGTCTTTAAGGGTTAATTCTCAAGATTTGAGAAATTTGAAAAAGAAAAGTTTGAGAGGTTTAGAAATCTTTTAACTTTTCTAACTTAAGATAACTCTCTTTTTAATCTTTCTAACTTAAGATATCACTCTCCCCTTTGGCACATATTAAAAGGATATAGCTTTAAGGTTACTCTCGATTAGGTTTGTGTACCAACAATAATATTAGAAAGGCATAATTAAGTGTTTCAGAAAATGTAATTTTTTCAAAGAGGTGTTGCAGACTGAACATTTTCAAAACACTTTTTCAAAATACTTGCCAAAAATAAATTTGAAAGTTATATTTTCAAGGAGATATTTAAAATTAAGGAAATTGGAACAAATAGATTTTTGCAAATGTTTTTGCTAAAGCTTTTCAAAAAATATGTTCAAAGATTAAAAACATATTTCAAAGATATTTTTAAAATATTTTCTAAGAAGTTTAGCGAGAAAAAAAAAATTAAGTAACTTTCAAAAATGCATAAGTAGGTCAAAAACTTTCAAAAAACTTTTTCAAAGTAGAGTTTAAAATAAACATAAAAACCTTTTTTAAGGAAGATTTTCAAAAAGAAGTGTTTAAAATTATTTTTGAAACAAGGTTTTTGCAAACATTTGCCAAAAACATTTAAAGAAGATTTTCCAAGATTTTTTTTTAAAAAAAATTGAGGTAGAATTTTCAAAAGAGATTGTAAAGAGAAATTTGATAAGGAATAATTAAAAAAAATCTAAGGAAGTTTTTAATAAAAAGACTTAAGGAAATAATTTTTTATAAAAAAAATTTGATCCTCCCTCTAAATTTAATACTCCCCCTGAATTTGATACTCCCCTTAACCTAGCACCTTCTGTTTATCTTTATTAGTAAAAAGATTTCAACCTTAGTGTCTAGGTAATTTACTGTTTGTAATACTAATGTTCATCAAAATTATTTATATCTTATTATATATGATTATTCACTTAAGTTTGATTAAATAATTAATTTTAGATTTAGGTGTATAAAGTTAACCTTTAGTTTAAGGTTGAATGAAATAATTTGGTATTAATTCAATAATAATTAATCATAATCAATAGTTTATTGATTGACTTTTACTTGATTCAATTCAATAATTTAATACTTATTTGGTTAAAATAACATATATTAACTGAGGAGTTATTGACTAATTGAGAGTATTTTTAATTTTAAGTTTTAATAAGATTTAACTTAAGACAAATTATTGATTAAAGTTGAGTTAGAATTAACTATGTTTTAAGTTTGAATTGACTCAAGGGTAAAGTTTGTAAACAAAGTTAAGTAAAGTTAAGGTTCAGTTAAAGTCGATTTTTAAATAATATAAATTATTATTAAGATTTTGATAGTTTAAATTAAAGCTTATTAAGTTAAATTGAGGTCAGGTGTAAATTCAAGTTTGATTTAAAGTGTTAAGTTAATTGATTTTTAAATTGTTTTTTAAATATTTTTTAAAGTTTTTTTAAAAAAATAAAAGAATTTTAAAAAGTTTTTTTAAAAAGAATTTATAAAATGATTTTAAAAGTTTTTTTTTCTAAAAAGAGTTTTTAAAAGTATTTAAAAGAATTTTTTTTAAGTTTTTAAAAAAATAAATAAAATTTTTAAAATAATTTTTAAAGTTTTTTTAAATAATTTTAAAAATAATTTCTAATGTTTTTTAAAAAAAAAATTAAAAGAATTTTTTAAATGATTTTAAAGTTTTTTAAAATAATTTTTAAAATGATTTTTTTTTTAGTTTTTTAAAATGATTTTTAAAGCTTTTTAAAATAAATTTTTTAAAAGAATTTTTAAATTTATTTTTTTAAAATTTTTTTAAAAGAATTTTTAAAATAATTTTTAAAGTTTTTAAAATAATTTTTTAAAGAATTTTTAAAATTATTTTTAATGTTTTTTAAAAGAATTTTTAAAATGATTTTTAAAGTGTTTTTTAAATAATTTTTTAAAATGATTTTTTTAAAAAAAATAAAATAATTTTGAAAATAATTTTTTTTAAGTTAAGTTTTAATTTAAGTTAAGTTTTTGTTACGTTATTTTTTAATTTTAAGTTAAGTTTTAATTAGTCTTAGTTTAAGTTAAGTTTTAGTTAAGTTAATTTTTAATTTTAATTTAAGTTAAGTTTTAATTAGTCTTAGTTTAGTTAAGTTTTAGTTAAGTTAATTTTTAATTTTAATTAAATTAAATTAAATTAAATTAAAATTAATTTTAATTGAATTTAATTTTAATTGATTTTAATTTTAATTTTAATTTTATTTTATTTAAATTAATTTAATTGAAATTTAATTTAATTTTAAGTTGATTTAATCATTTATAAAATAGTTTTTAAGTTAAAATAATTTTTAAAATAAAATAATTTTCTTAGAATAATTTTCAAAATGTTTTTTTAAGTTAAAATGATTTTTAATATAGTTTTTTTAAATAATAATAATAATATTTTTTTAAAAAAATAGTTTTTAATTTAATTTACTTTGATTTTAATTTAATTTTGTTTTAGTTTAATTTATTTTAACATAATTTAATTTAGTTTTAGTTTAAATTTAAATTGAATTTAAATTTAAATTTAATTTTAATTGAAATTAATTTGAGTTTGGATTTCCGTCCTTAGTCATCTCACCCGATATATGTTTTCAATCAGGGAATCCTATAATTTTTGTGAGATGAGTTAAGTTCAATTTCAGGGTTTGGTTTAACTCTGTGTTAGATTCATGTTTAGCTTTGGACACAATAAATAGACATTCTTTGGATAAACTTCTGGGCTATGGTGAGTCACCTAGATATCATTAGAGTAACTATGCCTTCGAGGTTTCCAAATAGTCATATCCACTGATCTTAGAACAAAAAATCTTGGTCTAACTAGTTAGGATTTGTAAGGGGTAGCTTCAGTTAGTTCCACTCAGTCAAATACATCAGGTCGAAGTCATATCTTCATAGACATGCATAGACTGAGATTTTCTAACCTACTATCATCCAAAACTTCACAAGTACCGTAGGTCAAGTTAAACTTTTGTCTCTTTTTTAATCTAATTCTAATTACCCTGTCGGATAAGTTGTTATTTTAGAGGTGCCAACTAATTTGGAGTCTCCCCCTACATTATTGACTTTCCTTTTAAAATTTTTGTATAATTAAAGTTAATTAATTTAAGATTTAATGTTTAGTTTTTAATTTTGAATTAATTAAATTGGTCAAATTGTCCTATTTAATATTTAAATTTTCTTTTAATATTAATTTTATTAAGTTAAGATTATTTTTAGTGTTTAAATTTTTATTAGTTTTTAAATTTGAATTGTTTGAATTATATTTGTTGATTAATTTCATAATCAAGAGATACTTGATTATATATTAGATTTGGTTTAGACTTGTAATTCCAAGTCTAGATTTAATGATTTAATTATCTGTTCTTGTTTATGAATTTTGTTTTTTAAAAGATTGATTTATTTTTTCCTAAACCTTGAATATGAAATTTTAAAGATTAAAGAATTATTTTCTAAATGATTGTTTAGATTTTTATTAGTTAATTTATTTGGTTGAGCATGTATATCTAATTGTTGAGGTAAATCCGAACTTGAGCAATGATGATTATCTAATTTACTAACATGTGTAAAAAAAATTAGATTGTCATGTATAGTAAACGTACTAACCTTTGCTCCTCCTAGATCCTTGGGTCTTCTTTCTGGGCATTGAAGTTTGTAGTGACCCATCTTTTTGCAATTGAAGTATTGGATATGCTCCTTCCCTTTTTGAACTTTAGGTGTCGACTTCTCTTTTACCTCTGGTTGTGTGGTTCGAGTCTTATAGGTGGGACACTTACTTTTGTAATACCCTCTTTCACTGCATTTAAAATAGAATATATGATATTTGAATTTTGAATTTACAAATTTACCTTTAGGATCTGTGTTAGGATTCTCTTCCTTGTCCATCGTCGTCTCAGATTCGAATTCTGATTTTTGTTCTAACTCTGATTCAGATCCTTCTACCTCTCCTTGTGCCATTAAGGCCATAAAGCTGGTTTGGTATGAATCTGAGGATGACTCTGGGGATTCGGACTCTGATCCGAGCTCAAGTTCAACTTGTTTCTTTAGTTCCATCGGCTCCTCGTGAAGCTTGGTCAGACGAGTCTAGAACTCATAGGCATCTTGATGTTCTCCAATTCTGCATGTGATTTTATTAGGTAGTAAATTTGAAACTAACTTTATTACCTTTTGGTTTGCTTTCAACTTCTGGGTTGATCGTCTCAGTGCCATGCCGCCATCAAAGTTGTTCATGAAGATGAAGCTTTCCATCTGCATCCTCCACAGATTGAATTCATGCCTCTCGTACATCTCATATGGTGGTGGTTCATGGATGCTCCGTCCTTCTTGATGAGACATTGATATACTTGCAAAAAATGATAGACAAGAAGCGATTTCCAAGACTTTATCTCATCGAGTGCTTTCATTGGGCAATTCACTAGCAGTTCGTAAAATGGTTACAAATATAAGTACAATAACATTAAAGAGGAAATACCGACAACAATAAAAGAAAGAAAACTTTAGCAGCAAGTTATCGGAGAAGCTTCGCAGCGTCGCAGGAGCACAGCGCAGAAGAGCAATCATTGGAAGACATTGTTGTTCTTTGCTCTAGGATGAGACTTCCTTATATAGGAAGCTCTGGGCGCCAGGATCCCTTCCGGGCGCCTGGACTGTGATGTAGGTCTGGCCAACCAGTGCACTCCACGTTGCGACGGGATAAGATTTCTGCATTCTGGGCACCCGGATCTCTTCCGGGCACCCGGACCCCCATTTTCTAGCAATCAACTTCCTGTAAGAAAATGTTAGTTCGAGGCAAATGTAAATTATACTACCCTGCAAAACAAAGTGTTAGCACAGTTATAGTAAAAGGGTAGTAATTATATTCTGTCTCACTGAGATCGGAATCTAGTCACGATCTCAACTTAGATTCCCGAAATGGTTCTAAATTGGATCGACGTCTAAGTTTCCTAACCGGAAACTCGTCCTCACCAAGTCACTCTCCTCCAGTGACTTACCTTAACTTACCTGCCAG
>JBBMJZ010413114.1:23747935-23758149 GCA_037833815.1 Zingiber zerumbet | reverse complement strand
TGCTTTAAAAGCTATAAACAAATAAATATATATAATCTAACATCCTACCTTAAACTCACGATGTTATAGCTAGAAGCATTGAAAGTTTGTGAGACAAAAAATGAAAGTGTAAAGCGAAATATATCTTAGTAAACATATCAGCAATCTGTATATTTGAAGGAATAAAAGATAATGTGATGGTACTAATTTGAAGATGATGACGAGTAATGTAACAATTAATTTCAATATATTTCGTCCGCTCATGAAAAACTAAATTGCACGCAATTTTAATAGTACTTTGATTATCACAATATAATAGAGTAGGTTGATGAAGAAAGATACTCATATCCGCAAGCAACCAACGCAATCAAAACTATTTCACAAGTAATTGAGGTCATGATATGATACTCAGCTTCCGTGAAAAATCTGGAAATAATATCATGTTTCTTATCTTTCAAGAAATGAGGGAATCACCAAGATATGTGAACCGTAGGATCACCAACCTAATCAGAAGTATACACGCAGCTCCAGAGATGAAGTTGGTGCCTGAGAATACAAAGAACATCAACCCAATGAACTGTAGTTAGTGCTGCGATAAATTGACTAACCACATGAACAACATATGCAATATTTGGACGAGTCATGGTAAGAAAAACCGAACTTCCAATAATAGTATACAAACTAGGATTCGACAAAGGTGAGTCATCAGATGGAAAATATCGAGTATTAGTCTCAATAGGAGTATCAACGACTCTATTATCAGTAAGACATGCATGCTCAAACAGATCAGATATATACTTTGATTGGGATAAAAGATAATCTTTCGGAGAATAAGCAACATCAATGCCTAGAAAGTAGCGTAGTATACTCAAGTCTTTCATAGCAAAACAACGAGCCAACTCAGACTACAAGGAAGCAATTCCATCAAAATCATCACTAGTAATAATCATATCATCAACATATAATGATAAAAGAATACGACATGCACTCATACATGTGACAAACAATGTTGAATCATGATTACTAGAATGAAAATCAAGAGAAAAAAGTACTATAGAGAACTTCTCAAACCAAGCATAAGGTGCTTGTTTGAGACCATAAATCGCTTTACAAATCCTATAAACTTCACTAGGTTGGTGTCAAATACAAAGAGGAGGTGTCATATAAACTTCTTCATGAAGATCATCATTTAAAAATATATTTTTGACATCCATCTGAGATATTCTCCATCGATAAATAAAAGCAACAATGATTAGAGTACGAACAATCGTCATTTTTGCAACAGGAGTAAATGTTTCCTCATAATCCATGTCATATTCCTGAGAATAACCTTTAGCAACAAGACGAGTTTTGTATCATTCGATAGATTCATCAGATTTAGTTTTGATCTTATATACCCAAAGAGGACCAATAGTGTATTTTCCTAGTAGTAACTGTACCAAATCTTATATATGAGTCTGATGCAAAGTAGTCAGTTCCTTAGTCATAACATTCTACTAAAGTGGGTTGCGAATAACTTCTCTATAGGATATAGGCTCAGAAAAATAATAAACAGATGCAACAAATGAAGCAAAAGGACAAGAATAACAAGAGTAAACAAAATCTGGTAGTTTAGTAGACTTATGAATACGAATGCATTGCCGACAGTAGAGAGAAGGATCATCCACAATCTCAAGAGAGAATTGGGTAGTGGCAGAAAGAGGAGTATGCGGAGCATATATCTTAGGAACTAAAGTACCAGATTTAGTTGAGCTACCAGTAGGAGTTGTGGGTGAAGTTTCCTTAGTGTCGTTATTGAAAGGATCAATGCAGAGTAAATCTGACTTTGTCATATGATGCGAACTAGCCGGAATAGAAAAGAATGGAATATGCTCAAGAAATACAACATAATAAGAGACATACAATTTTTGACTAACAGGATTAAAGAAATGATATCCTTTTTGACTAGCAGGATATCCCAAAAAATACAAAGAGTAGACCGAGAGACTAACTTATTACGCTCGACATATGGACGAAGGACGAAGCAAGTACAACCAAAAATACATAAAGAGAAATAGACAGGAGCATACCTATATAATTTTTTAAAAGGTGACAAACCTGAATTGTGTGATGTTAAAATTCTATTAATCACTTGAGCAACGATAATGATTGTTTCCCCATAAAAGGAACTAGGAGAACTGACATACAATAAAAATGAATGAGTTATTTTAACAAGATGCTTATGTTTCAGTTTAGTCATACTATTCTGTTCAGGAATATCTGTACACAAGGTTTAATGAATAGTATAATCAGAAGCAAGTAAATGTAAAAAATGATTCAAAGTGTATTCATCTCCCAAATCACAATGAAAACACTTTATGACACTAGAGTATTGAGTTTTCATAAGAGCTTTAAAGTTATTAAAAATGCCCCCAGGGCATAGTATAGATGGTGGGCGCATAACATCTCTGACATAATAGTCAGGGGTCAATTTTCAAGAACTGACGACCTGGGGTTTATCCCACCATGCGTCTGTGTACCTATATTTACCTCCCTTTATATCTGTGAGGCCGACACTATGGGGGATGTTAAGGTTGTAGGATCGTTACACGCTAGGGAGGTGAATAGCGCTCGTGGCTTTTATGTTTATTTTAAAGCAATCGAGAGAGTAAAGGAAGCAGAAATAAAGACACAACAAACAATCACAAATACCAAGATTTACTTAGTTCGGAGCCTGTGGTGACTCCTACTCCAATGCTCGCACGTGAGAGTGTTTTCGTTGGGCAATCACTATCAGTTTGAAATAATACAAGTAAACATTTACAACTTTTTGAAGAACTAAAATAACATATACCGACGATCTACAAATTTGAAGAATTGAGCCTTCTGTCATTGGAGCAGCATTTGCGCTTCCTAGAAGCATTTTCTAAGCATAGCGCAAGAGTGGAAGATGATTGGAATGTTGTTCCTAAGGTGCTGCTTGAATGATGTTTTTATAGGCTATTCCGAGCACCTGAATCCCTTTTGGGAGCCTAGACCGTGATGTAGGTCCATCCAATCAGCGTGCTCCAGCCTGACAATCAAATAGAATTCGACGTTCCGAGCACTTGGACCGTGAATGCGCTTGCCTAGACGCCTCGCCTGGGCGAACGCTTCCTGAGCACTCGAACCAGCTTTTTCCAGCCACTTTATTTTATGTAAAATAAAGTTAGTCCAGGTAAAATAATATAAATAAGTATGATTTTGACAGCATTATGATTATCTAGTCCTGACTTTGAGTTCCACTGAAACTCTAGGTCAGATCAACGTCTATTGTTTTCTCTTCAAGGAACACATGCTCACTTACTCCTCTCAGGAGAAATTATCTTTTGTCAGACCGATCCTCCAGATCGTCTGGATTTTTGCTCGGTATTCGATACTTCAGGTCTTCATGCCGAACATCCGATCCACAACCCACCTAGTGTTCCACCTGGTATCCGCAACCTCCAAGATTTTTACCTAGAGTCCTCGACTCTAGGATTTCACCCAAAGTCCTCGACCCACCAAGACTTCGTTGCCTAACCGCAGCTAGTACTTTCCATAACCTTGGGCTACCACCCTATATGACCTAGGGTTACCTCCCCCTATGCTTTTCCATCTGTCTAGAATTCACTAGGACATTTTGCTTAAGAACACTTAGGACTTTCCTGCAAGCTTAATCATATTTGTTAGACAACAAGTAACCTTAACTTTGAACTCTTTGTCATAATCAAAATATAGGTTTGATCGTCTGGTGCTCTTTGCACTAACAAAGGTAACGGATTTACCTTTCTAAAGTTGTTGAAAATGGTAAAATAATTAGACCTGTGTTTCATAAGATAAAACCAAGAGTAATGAGTACAATTATCAATAAATGAAACATAATACATTGACCCCATTTTGTAGAAATAGGAGAAGGTCCCCACACATTAGAATGAATAAGATCAAATATAGTAGAAAAAATAAATACTTTTAAAAAATGGTAAAGCAGAAAATTTGGCTAGTTTACAACCACTACAATTATAAATATCAGATCTTTTTAAAGATCCTAATACTCTTGTAGAAGCTAAAAATTATAAACGAAATGCTGAAATATGACCTAAACTACAGTGTCACAAATAAAAATTAGAAGATTAATGACTCAAATCAAAAAATGATAAATCCACACTTGAAGCTACAACTTCTGATACTTTGAGTTGATTCAAAACATAGAGTCCTCCTTGCTTACGGCCTATCCCAATCAGCCTATGAGATTACGGGTTTGAATATAACAATTGGATTAGGAAAAGAGACTAGGTATCTAGACTCACATAATCGACTAACAGAAACAAGATTTAAAGTAAGACTCAAAATATAATAAACATCAGTAAGAAATAAAGAAGATGTAACAATTGAACCAACATCTACTAATAAAATAGGAGTATATCAGTAGTCATAATAGATATAGATAAACTGGAAGAAAAAAAATAAAAGATGATAAATTAGATGACATATAATGGGAGACACTAGAGTCTAAAATCTACAAGGATGAAGATATATCTGAAATATCAAACGATGACAAACCTATATGAGAAGAAACTGACATGATAGAGGGTTATGAAGCAAGGAGATATTAAAACTACTCCAACATATATGGATTAGCTTTCCATGAAGCATCTATATGACTAGGCATACTAACAGAACGAATAATGCTCAGAATAACCAAAATATACGGATACACATCTGTACAATCTGTAAAAACTGATGTTAGGACGTCCCGTGGTCACACGAAGAATTCAAGGCAGAAAAGGACGTTGGCGTAGAAATCAGCAATTGGCGTCGGGTAGGATAGCGATTATCCTGCAGGCTAATGAGAAAAGGAAAATTGAGGAGAAGATAAGAAGAAAAACCTTCTAATTAAAAGGGAACTTTTATTAAAATTAGAGGGTTTGTTCTTCTCCATCTAAACATGACTCTTATATACACCACAACCTAAGACCTAAATAAGAAAAAAAATTACAATTGACAGATCTTAATTCCAATCTTGTAAAGAAAGAAAATAGATTTTTATCCAAAAAGAAAAGTAATTAACTTAATGATCTTAACTCAAATAAAGATGCGGATCAAGTCAAATTCCCTCTAAAAAATACCAAGAATACGAAAATTACCTTAAATATCCAAAAAAAAAATATCAAAAATAGTAAAAAGACCCTGAAAAGGGTTTAAATGGTGAAATTTGGGGTGAAAATTTGTCGGTTAAGGTTTCATTAGTAACAAAAGTAGATTTTTAAATTCTGCAAGTCTGGCAACAGTTAGAGTCTGATTCTGAGTCTTGAATCAAAAGTTATGATCATTTGAAGTTTGAAGGCTCAAATTGGGCTTCATCATGGGTTGGGCCTACATCAATAGTACAGGGCATCAGTGCCGAAATTGGCAGAAAAAGGCGTCGATGCTAAAATCGACAACACATGGTATCAATGTTGGAATTAACAACACATGGCGTCGACGTAGAAATTGGCAGAAAAGGGTGTCAGCGGCTAAATTGGTAGAAAAGGACGTGAGTGGCTAAATCGATAGAAAAGGATGTCGGCGTCGAAATCAACAGCCGCAGTAGGAGATGACAACAGGAAGCAGTAATAGAGGGCGGAACAATTAGGTCAAAAAAGAAAAACCGCTCTGATGCCATGTAGAAATTAAGAAAAAGAAAAAATAATCATATTATTAAATCCAAAAAGAATGTTAGAAATACAAGTATAAAGCCTTATATAGCTATGTTTAAAACCCTAAATCCTAAATAGAAAAAGGAAAAAAAGATTAAATCATTCTAAAAATTATAAACAAATAAATATATATATTCTAACAATTATTAGTTTTCTCTTTTAAACTTCCCAATTCCAAAATGTTTTTTCAACAAATTCAACATCTCGAGTTATCACCACTTTGTCATTGCTTGGGTTGTATAACTTGTAGCCTTTGGAATGTAAATCATATCCAACAAAGACATATTTAGTACTTTGATTATATATCAAGCTTAGACTTCTCTTGTTGCTGTACTTGAGCATATGTAATGCTTCCAAAAACTCACAAATGTTTAACATTAGGCTTTCCACCATTCCATACTGCTTGAGGAGTTTGATCTTTAATGTTCAATGTTGGAGAATGATTAGGCAAGTAGACTACACAAGAAATAGATTCGGCCAAAAACTCCTTTAGCATATTTTTGGCTTTTACCATGCATCTTGGCATGTTAAGAATGATTATATTTTTACTCTCGGCTACTCCATTTTGTCGTGGTGATCTAGGAATTGTCTAAGGACGTCGAATTCCAAAAGTTTCACAAAAGTTATTGAATTCCTTGGAATTAAATTCACCTCTTCGATCAGACCTCAAAGCTTTGAAATTATATTTACTCGCTTTTTCTACCAGAGTTTTGAAATTTTTGAAAGCACCATAAGCTTTTTTTTTTCTTAAGAAAATAAACTTAAGGTTTTCTACTAAAATCATCAATAAAAAGTAAAAAATATTTACTTTTACCAAGTGAATGAGGATTGATTGGACCACCGATATATGTATGCACAAGTTCAAGTGACATTGTCGCTGTGAATGTTGCATCTTTTAGAAAACTCTTTCTAACATGTTTCCCAAGAATACATGCTTCACATAAATAATTTAGATGGTTGATCAAGGCATACCTGTTACCATCTTTTTTTCTCCTATAGCCTTTAATTAATCCTCCAAAGTTTAAATGATTGAATCTCATATGCCATAGTCATGCTTCATCTTGCACATTAGCCTTCAAACACTTTGCTTTAATTGTCTTAATATTCAAAGTAAACATCATGTTCTTTGACATAGCTACCTTCATAAGCAAATTAGCATTTTGATCTCTAAGCCAAAGATAATTATTCGTCATAAGAATCTCACAACCTCTTTCTAGTATTTGACCTAAGTTTATAATGTTACTCCTTTATTTTGGCACAAAGTAAATATCTGATATTATTTTATGACTATCATCTATAGAAGAGATGAGAATTGTACATTTCCCTTCAATATGGATTTTTGAGGACTCTCCAAAGGAAACAATGTCTTTCACTTTCTTATCAAGCTCTTCAAATTTATCTTTATACTCACACATATAATTGCTTGCACCATAATCCAAATATCATATATTGTTATCACCTTTTTCTTCTTCCTTAATTCATATCAATAAAGTTAACTCTTCAATTCCTTGATTGTCAGCAACAGGATGAGTTTCTTTAATATCATTAGTAGCACTATGACATTCCCAAGTATAATGGCCAATTTTATGGCAACTGTAACATTTAACTTTAAATTTGTCATACCTTCTTCCATTTGAAGTTAGATAATATCTTGTCCTTTTTCTCTTGCTCTTCCATAGTATCTAGGTGATGGTTGACTTCCTTCTTGATAAAAGTTGTCTCTTTTTCTTTCACTTGGTCCATTTTGGTCATGTCCATGTCCTCTTCCTTGTCTACAACCTCTTCCTTGACCATGACCTCTAAAATAGTTGTCCTCTTTCATCAATTTTTAGTGTAGCCTTGGCTTTGAGAACTTGCTCCAATGGCTTTTCTTGTCTTTTCTTCATCGGCTTGTATAAGCTCTCTAATTCTTCAATAGCCATTCAATCTAAATCAGTTATTTCTTCAATGACATCCAATATAGTCAATTTAGGAATTAAAGAACAAAGCACCTTTTCTACCATGCTTACATCTTCTATCTTGTCTCTATATATCTTCAATTGATTGACAATTGCCTTCACTCATGAATAATAATCCATGATGGATTCAGACTCTTTCATTCATTGTCCCAATATAGTCAATTTAGGAATTAAAGAACAAAGCACCTTTTCCACCATGCTTATATCTTCTATCTTGTCTCTATAAATCTTCAATTGATTGACAATTGCCTTCACTCATGAATAATAATCCATGATGGATTCAGACTCTTTCATCTGCAATCCTTCAAAATTATGTCTCAATGATCAAAGTTTTACCTTAATTACTTTGTCAACGCCTTGGAGAATATTTGTCAATATCTCCCAAGCTTCTTTTGAAGTAATAGCATTGGTCACTTTCTCGAACATGGAATTATCTAAACATTGATGGATGAGAGTGAGGGCATGTTGATCCTTCTTCTCTGTCTTTGACAAAGAATCCTTCTCTACTTGAGATAAATTATCTTCATTTTGAGTCTTCTCATAGTCTTTCTTTACAATCTCCCATACATCTTGAGAATCAAACAAGGCTTTCATCCTTATATACCATGTCTCTTAATCTTCCTTTGTGAGACGAGGGAAGTGAAAAAAAAAAGCTCCATTGTTGGCCATCACTTGAGCACGTCAACCTAGCTCTAATATCACTTTATTGGAGAGAATAAAGATGAAGATATATGTGGAGACGAAGATAATAAAGAACTTAATAACACTTGTTTCTGAATCTTCTTGAATGATAAAAATATCAAGTACAGGGACATATTTATACAAATAAAGAATCACTTTAAGACATACAATTTTTTTTTAAGAGACACTTCTTTCACTAGATATTAAGAATATGCCCTATATATTAAGAATATGCACTAGAAATATACAAAAGATTAAGTTTATTATATAGCGCTAGGTGCAACTTTCTGACGGTGTGCGGGAGCTTGCCCCGGAGGAGCAACGTGACAAGGTGGGCTGGCGGCCCTGCAGATACGGTCGAAGGACGGCTAGGTGAGCTCATGCTTCCACCGCTTACAAATAGCCGAAGCGTCGGGGATGGCGTGAAAAGGGAAGCAAAGAATGTGTTGGATATATATATATATATATGTGAATGGAAAAGAGGTGGAAGAGGCATGAAGTTTTATTTAGGCGTGGAAAGGGAAGCAAAGAATGTGTTGGATATATGTGAATGGAAAAGATATGGAAGAGGCATAAAGTTTTATTGTGAATAGGATTTTAGTCTCACATTAAGAGTTTCAAGGCATCTTAGTTGGTTTATATTGATTCACATGCATTGATGATGTGAACAAATGCATGGGGAGAGACTCTCTTTTAGGGGTGTCAAAAATGAACCCGATCCGACGACTCAACCCGAGTTGACCCGAAAAAAATCAGGTTCGGGTTGGGCATTTTTGGGTTCGGGTTGGAGGGTTGGAGAGTTAAAAATTTTCGGGTTGGGTTCGGATTGACCCGGGTTGACCTAAATATAGGGTTTAGTGGATTTTTTAGGGTTAAATCAAATTTTATTTTGGAAATTAAGATGTTTTATGTATATTAATATCATATTTGTGTGATAATGATAGAGTATTGAGATAAAAGTGAAGAATTATAGAGAAAATAGCCCCAAAAAATCATTTTAAATAGGGTTTTCGGGTTATCTGGGTCGGGTTCAGGTTGATCGAGTTGGTCAGGTTCGGGTTCGGGTTTAGGTGTTTTGGGTTGAACTCGGGTTCGGGTCGGGGCCGGGTTTGGGTTGGGTTAAAAAAAAAAACTCAACCCGACCCAACCCGACTTGACCCACCTGAATTGACACCCTTATGTAGTAGGCGTCTACAATTGAAGTCCATTCAGGGGTTCTGGAAAAGGCGTTTAGTGCGTAGCGTACCGAGTCCCAATTGGTTTCCATGTTACCGAGGTTGCCCAGTCCAGTGATCAACTCCTTGATCTTCGTGTGCAATTCGGTTACCTTCTCACCTTTTTCTAGACTAATGTTCATCAACTTGTTCCGAAGAATATCCCGTAGTGCGAGTTTCGCTTCGGATGCCCCTTTGTGGAGTTCTAGGAATCTACCGATGTGTAGCTTCCGATGCAATTTACTTCTTGAAGTGGTGATACACTTAAAAGGTGATATTCCGCTCTGCTATTGGCTACAAAATCGCTTTGCTCCTTTTTCGTCTAAAGGTATTCTTCTTTCTCTATGCCTTGTTGATCTTTTGGAACTGCAAAATCATACTTAATTATTAAAAGAATTTCAAAGTCAGTTTTAGGAATACCTCTATTTGGCGTTTCCAATGTGCGAACTCTCCCTCGAACTTTGGTGGGATGAAGCTTGGTCCGGCCATTGATTTTGCTTCGGGCGACGGTTAGTCCTTCTGAAGCATCTTTGCTCTGATACCAATTGTTAGTCCCTTGTCAACCAGCTAGAAGGGGGTGAATAGCCTGAAATAATAATAAAACATTTCTCATCTTGTCAACCTAAATTAAGAAATACTTGCATAAAAGAAACTTAATTAAAGAAAGAAAGAGGCAGATCGTTTAC
>JBBMJZ010413114.1:23720248-23732543 GCA_037833815.1 Zingiber zerumbet | reverse complement strand
AGATAATATAAGATCTTATGCTATCGCAAAATTTAATATAATTTTGCTTTCTTCATTTCTCGTTCCAAATCCATAACCCTATGTACCCTCTCATATTCCTCATTTTTTACTATGCTCATTAGATCACCTCTTATTAAAATCATTTCATTTTGCAAAATATTTTATAAACTTCATCTAAGTCATCCCAAAACCTTAATTTGGTAGCTTCATCTAATCCTACTTGCGATGTATATATGATAATTATATTCATAGTTTCTTTCGCCACTATTATTTTAAGGGTTATAATTTGATCCTCTTTTCTAACTACTCCTACAACTTTATCCTTTAACGAACCCTAAAATTTTAATTAATAAATATTATAATTATATTACTAATTATGAGTTAATTAATAATTTATTAATTTATATAATATTTATAGATAATTCTTGTTTATATAATAATTAATTGTTAATTAAAAATTATATATATTAAATAATACATTATATATTAAAAGCGTTATATTGAATTTTTAATAAAACCCTATTCACTTGTGAATCACGATTTCGCTTCCGTCAATTCCGACTTCGCCGCCCTCCTCTACTCACGATTCCAACTGCCAGCATCTCTTCTCTACTTAAATTTAAAATTTACTATGGTACCTAACTATCCAAAGAAGGGTGATCCACCACCACTACTAAACTCTCGCAGGTTGCCTTTGTCGATCGCCTTCACTAACCTAATCTCTAGCTAATTGCCCTCGCTAATGCTTCAAGGGGAGTCTTCATCATTTATATAGCTTTTTTTTCATGATTAACGTGATCTCGTGATTGACAAAAGGAATCAAATCGATTCCTTCTGTCGCGTACTGTGCCGCAATAAGACGCACGTGAAGACGCACGCGATGACGCATGCAAAATTCTCATGCGCGAGTCCTGAGTCATAACAATAAAAATCGTGTATCATGCAAAATGGCTCGGTATTTTAAACTATGGTTTAAACTTCCCCTCGAGTAAACACTAAAGAAAAAAAGGTAATTTTGCTCACCCCGAGCGCCCCTCATCGTCAGCCCCACAAGGAGATAAAGCGAGGTAAATCACAATACTGAGTGGCCTCCTAGGTGGGCGGGCATTTAATTTTCAGGACAATGAACCTTATGGGAATCGACCCTTACCCAATGAAGCAACTCTGCCACCCGAGTACTAACTCGGCTAAGTCCGTGGGGGCAACCCCTTGAGTAAGCACGCCAATGAAGGAAATGATTTCTCAATTTCTTTCTATTGTTTTTTACTCAGATCCAAATCATTTCCTTTCTCTCCTCCAAATATACAAGGCATAATTGATTTATGTAACATACTAATGGCATCTTTGAACAAGCCCATCTCATAGTAATCTACTTTCACTCATTTTATCTATCACAGTTATGTCTAATAGATGTTATATGGTTACGTAACTATATGCAATGTTTCACTATAGTGCATATGCTATATGAAACACCATATGAGGCCAATATGTAGTCTAGGGTGTCCAATATGCAATTTAGATGAACCGCTATGAGGATAGCAAATGGAACTAAGCCTATAAATAAGTCATAATCAAATCGATTGAATAAAGTACACTCAACTAAAAAATGGAATGATGAATCCAACCTCTAGCTTGAATATAATGAAGTAATGCAGATGAAATGAGGGTGTGATTAGGAATTTCATGATAAGAACAATGGTATAATTTTTAGATAAAAAATGCCCTACAAAGCATCTCTATTCATGTAACTTCTTGTATAAACAATGAATATTCATAGTTTTACAGCATCGAAATTTTAGATACAATTGATTATATATGGCAGAAGTGTTTGTTTGAATTCTGCCAGCATCACTAATGCAGCCCAGTAATATAAAACAGGAGTGTCATTTTCAAAAGACAAATACATTAGCTCTTTAAGATGTCAAGCATTCAATTTAGGTACCAGACAATTGCAGTCTTTGGGAAATAGACAGCTGAGCATCTCCTGTTCCTGGAGGCATGTCAACAATGAGGAGATCAAGATCTCCCCAAGCAACTCCTCTGGTCATTTTCTCAAGAGCACTCATTACCTAGAGTTAGATTTAGCCGAATGTCAGAGAAAAGAAGCCTTAACACAAGGAAAGTACAGAATGAAATGAGAAAATTTTCACATATTCATCGACCCTTTCCATTTCAAGTTCGCTTAACCAAAAGAGAGAGAGAGAGACAAATCAAGTAAGGTCATTGAAAAAACAAAAGCAACCATTATATGACAAGAAAAGGTACAATGAGTAATTGAACATTTTCCTCAAAGAAACCTATCCATAATAGTATTCTCAACAAACTAGCTTGCATCAGACTAGAATCATATTAGTGTATATGTAATTATAAGAAAAGGTGTGGGTGAGATAAGGCTGTTGCATTTGATTCAGTCAACCATCTTATATTCAATTAGAACATCAACCTGGATTAAACAGAACAACACTGATGAAAAATAATCAACTTCGATCTACCCAATCAATTATTGATTAAACAAATCAACAGATTCAAATCATCAAGATTTGACCAAGTGAGTAGATTTGAGAACAAGCCAAGTGATAGCTATTAATATAGTAGTTAGATTTTCTTTATTTCACCTTTAACTGAATAATTCATGTTGTATGAGAACATATGGCCCATATAGATCAAAGGTCTGCCAACTACCATAGGAACATATAGAAAACACAGTAGGGCACAAAAAAGCTGTCAGATAGAACAACAAACCATAGGACCTCTCCAAACAATCGGGGCATCTTTTTCAACAAGAAAACCAATGGACATGCACCGGACTTTATGATTCTCAATAGGAATCATTTTCATATCTGCAAAAAGATGTTTAGTTGCTGAAAGAGAATAAAAATGAAGTACCAAAAGATTTGCAAGGTGCATAAAAGAGGTATAGATTAGACGACTGGCAGTAAATGGTTCTGCAGAAATGCATTCGTTGAGATACTGTTGGATTATTATGTTTGTTAAATGGCCTGGTGCCAGATAGGAATACATATGCCCAAAGAGCTTAGGAACAAACAAAAGTAGGCACATGGATGCAATGTAAGTGAGAAAGGGAATCCAATAGACGGTTGATACATTGACAACATCTCACAATGGTTAAACAATTTAGGTCTAGAACTGCAAATATGTATCCTTTTTTCCCAAAAGCATAAACCTCTAGGCTCAATTTTGTGACACGTATATGTAACATTATAAAATATAAAGCATGTATTCACAAAAATTCAATCATGCATCAGCAGATAAAAACTAATTCGAGACATCATCAATACTAAAATCTATGTTAAACTCAGATATGATTATCTAACGTAGACATGGATGTAGACATCAAATAAATGATTTTTCCAAAATGAGGACATGGAGAAGCAGCAGAAAAATGTCCAAATCTTCAACATAGGTAAACATTTTAATAGGTCAAGATTAATATATTGTTATTTCATGATTTCAATTTTACCTATTTAAGGATTAAATGTTTTTATTTAGTCAAATCAGTGCTCGATCCAAGTTATTACAGGGGCTGATTTGTTACTAATTGGACTTGACTTTGGTCTAAATTTAGCAGTGGATCCCTAAAATGTAGAATTACGCTTGGAGTAGTTGAAACTTGGAGTTCAATTTGGACTCTTTAGTGCCACAGAATCAAGAGTTTTTTAGCTGAATCGGTCATGAATCTATATTGCTCCATTTTTTCCAAATCATGAAATCCACTCCCTTACCTTTCCTCCTCTCTGTATTGCCCGCACAGCAACCTCCTCTGAGTCATGCCGAGAAGGAGATCTCCAGAACCTCCCTTCTTGAATCCCAGAGTTCAAGCAATAACGAGAGTGGAACTTCTCCCTACTAGACATGGCAACATAATTAAGTCTTCTCCACTTCATCCTCTCTTTTCTAGCGCCTACTCTCCTTAGTCTTCCTATTTTCTACCCCGCTACCCATTCTTCTTTTGCTAAATCCATCTGAGAAAACCATCTGGCTCTTCAAATTCAATTTTATATCTGTGCTCATGTCATGTCATCTCGAGACGGGTGCAAGAGGAGGTTTCACTAGGTCCAAGTATCACAGCATATAATCTATATTTGCCTCGTAGCAAAAACAAGAAGAAGAAAATGATCACTTAAGTTGTATTAAACCAAAGGAGCCTGCACAAGACAAGCAATCATGACCAATGTTCTTTACAAATAACTTGTTCACATCCAGCCTATAAATCAATGAACTAAGTAAACCTGCTCCTTATTTCTTGTAGTCAATACTAGCTATGACAATATTTTGGTAAGTAAACATATGACTATATAGCACAAGATTTATTTCAAAGAAAATAGAAATTTTGAGGGTTTTTTTAAGTGTCTAAGCTATCAAAGGTATGTAAAAAGAATAACACCTGTTCTCACTTCTGGCTTTACTTGGAGATTCATCATTGTAGGGATGGATGGCCCGTATATGTCAGCATCTAGTAGACCAACCTTGAGTTGAAACGTATTGGCAAGTACAACCGCCAAGTTAACTGTAAAAGTGAAAATCAGGGGCAGTTCTTCACTATTCCTAAGAATGAACATCTAAACAACATGAACATTAAACATATATGTTATTTCAAACATGAAATTGATAAAACAGATGAGTGCATATAGACAGTTTGAAACATGACTAACTAAATTGTCTTCAGTTCAAAATGATAGTGAAAATAATATTACCGAGAGGCATGACTTCAACCAATGTAAAAGCAACTTTAGCAAAAGAAACTTCTTATGCTCTAGGATTATGGTGATTACAATTTACAGGAATAAATAGTATTAAGTGAGAGAAGTAGGAGAAATTGCATTTCATTAGATTGGCATACTAACATTCTTAAGCTATACTCAAGGCTGGGGTACTTTTTGACTTCTGTGCAAGAAGTTGGATCATAGAATCTTTTCTAGAAAATATAAATTGTAGGTAATCTTAGTGGTTGATTTGTACAGTGGTTTATTTAAATAAGTTCCTTTGAAGTCTCATACATAGCTCAAGTTCGTTCATTTAAGTTTTATGTGTTATTTGTTGACATTATATTTTCAAATTAGAAAGTAATATTTGTGTCAAGGTCTTAAAGGCACATGCATGTGGTATAAACTTGATTAGCACATATGCTGCAAGCAGTGGCAAATCTAATTGGTATTCTAAAAGGTAATTATATTGACAAATATGGCTAACATATATCCAAAAAAAAAAAATGTACAGCAATAAATCCATTCACTTCATAATTTGTCATAGAAAATATTTTATGCAAAGAACACAATGCATTATTTATAATGACTGTGGATTTTAACAGCCCATAGGATGTCATGTCTTTAAAGAAGCCACCCTTCTTCTGTGAAACCATGCTTTAAATGAACGACCAGTAGAGAAGCTGCCAACACCAAACCGGACATTGCATTAAAAGGTAATATGTGCACAGGATACCCTGAACAAATTAGTCATGTTGAATCTGTCAGCATCAACAACACCCAAGAAGATTGTTGGGGTAATGAAGGTGGCAGGGATTGTAAAAGATGACTGTATGGCGCAAACCGAAGCAACTTTGGTTGATGCCAGCAATAGCAATCTGGATGCAGCTCACATGGTTGAACCAGAGAGATTGGCTTAGCACATGTATGAGTCGAAGAAGTCTCATTACTGGCACCAACAGGAAGGAACATTAGTAGAGTTGGTGGTGGAGGAGAGCGAGTGAGTGACAAGAAGAAACAACTTAGGCTACCACCACTGTCTACTCTGAGAGGGTCTACCATGACACTTGTGAGAGCTTGGAGGAGCAGCGGGAATGGTATTGGGCATAGGAAGAAGCTCAAATCTTAGCTTCATTACATCTTGAAACAGTTGCAGTGTAGAGGCTGTGAAGGTTTTGCATACAATTGGTCGACTTCAAGAGACTGTTGAGGTGTGAATACAACTTATTGACCTCAAGCACACAGTTCTCATCAAATTGGAGTTGATTGACTAAGAAATGTGGATAAGTTTTCATACTGCTTTCTAAACTGAAGGCAATTAATACTCAACCTTGTTCACCTGCTTCCTTCAAAGAAATATATGGTTTCCTTAGAAGAAATATTCTTCACCTAATTGCTTTGCGCTACTAATTCTCAAATCGTCTCACCTCTACATGTTTTTCTGTTCTCCACAACTCCTGCTCTCGCCAAACAGAAGTCTGGCATTGTTTGTCTGCTCCACAGCTCCTGTCGACACCAAATAGAATGTGATTTATGTTTGCTACAATGATTTTTCTCCACCTCAATCTACTGTCTTCTCCATCTCCACCTATTTTCTTTGCTTCACATGACATGTACATTTCTTCACCTCTACATGTACATCTTTTTTCCAGCTATAGTAAAAACAGCAATTTTAGTGTTTGTCAAAGGAGGAACATCAGGCAGCCTTATTTTGCATTTCTAGTTTTAAATTATCTTTATTGCCCATGGTCGTGAGCATGGCCAAATCTTCCTGCTCAGAAATTCTTCCTTCGCCCACCAGATGCAAGATAACATACACCCTCCAATATAGCAGTCACAAGGCATTGTCCTAACCCCTCTGAAGGTTTCCACTTGCATGATTCTGCAACTTGTTTCTTTTACTGAGATCAGAGATGATCTTGAAATTTGAAGTCAGAGTTTTAAAAACAACTCACCTTTATCCCTACCTCAGTTACCATACTGGATTCAGATGATCCATATATGGATCCATTCACGCTTGGTGTTTGCACATCGTCAACTGCCTCAATTGCGAAATGGATTAGTCACCAAGTGCACTCATAACTTTATTGTGCAACAATGATATCACTTTTCTGCATTATATATATATTGACAATCCATAATATTATCACATTCATTGTCAAGCAAAGCTGGCTACATGAATCTTACTCCTTCCATTTTGCTCTTCCCTTATGCTGCACAGAGATGCTCACCCTACTCTGAGTACGCTTAATTCAAAAAGAAGAAAGTTATCAAGATTTATGATGGTAGAGTCAATAGTAAGAAAGAACCAGGGAAAGAACTCAAAGCCATCAGCAGAGCAAACCTTCGACATTATGTTGCTACGAGTTAAATATCACATCAGAGATAAGAATCATAACCTTAGATGGGTTAGAACTTAACTGACAAAGTTATTCTGAATTCTTGCACTAAATTCTTAGCAAGAAGCAAAACCATCTGCAACCTCCTAATGAAAAGATAAACTTTTTCCTCAAATACAAAAGGCACTCAGTACCTTAGTTTAACAAGAATATAGCATTAAGAACTATGTAGTTCTTGTTCCTAAACTGTAAACTGATTCTAATCAAACCCAAGAAAAAAGAGATAAATCTGGTGAAATGAAAGAACTAGACCTGCAGTGGTGGACTTCCCAACTCCACCTTTGCCTGAAGCAACAGCAACTATATCCTTAATTCCATCAATTGACCCTTTAGTCGCATTTGTGCTGTATGGTTTGAAGCCACTCCAACACTAGTCCAGAAAGCAAAACACAAACAAGGAAATTAGGAAAAAAGAATAGTTCTACTTAGCTTTCATGATCAAAGATTGTGAACACCAACCATGAGTCTCAACCAGCATTTTGCAGAAGTCAATCTGTTCGTCCCACTTGAGATAGTCATTCACTTCTTCAAAAAGCTAATTCGAACATTTAATAGAATGTATGTTAGATTACTTGTCTCTCTTTCTTTTTATTTATTTTAATATACTTTGTTAAAAAAAAAAATCTTAATTGAAGCCTCTCAATTCTCTTAGAAATAATTTCTAAATTTTCCAAATCTGAGAGAAAAATGGTTACACAAATCAAAAATTATTTTTTTAATTACACCTAAAAAATAGCTTAAATATAAGAAAACAACCAATTCTTTTACAAAAAGATAAACAAATAAAATACCATAATTTATAAATATTTTTCAAATTCCATCTCAGATATGATCTTTAAATTGGAGGTAAAGCAAGGAAATCAGAAAACTGAGTAGAAATATGAAACAAATACAGACAAAATAAAGACAAACCAACAGTGACGCCGCAACACAAACACTAAGATCCACTTAACAACAGTATGTCTATTTTCAGTTTGCAATCTACAAATAGGTTAGCATGATCTAGTCAAACTCACATGTTTAAACTTTCTATTCTTGTCCTTCACCATATATATAATTTATAACCTCACTTTGAAAATTTATTATGCCTGGAAAAACAACCATTATGTGGTATAGTTTTACCATTCCACTTTATGTTCAGGTCATGTTATTCTTTGATCATCACTCTTCCAAAAATCATTTCTTCATTAGGCAAAACCTAGGTTCTCATTACTCGTATTACACTACTTAACCAATTCATTATGATAACCTTTACGAAAAGTTCATACCAGATATAAACAAGCGTCCACAGAGATTGCAACCAAAATTCAATTTGAAAAGATAAACCAATGTAAAGATCAAATATCATGGGACATGAGTCATGTAAATTATCTCTGAAAATAAGCCCCTCTCACAATTATAATTGAATGTATGACTCCCCAGTATAGATATATCAATAAGTTAAAGAATAAATTGATCAATTAGCATACTCCCATGTGTAGCCCTCTCTTTAATCATGTGTTCCCCCTTTTTCAATCTTTAGAGGATCATCTTAAATCCCTTTCCAGAACAGGTCATGTCTTATAATCTTAGAATTAAATAATATCGAATTATTAGTCGTGCACAATGAATGTTGTATGAGGAAATAAGCAATGAGCATCCACCCTAAAGATCCTCGAATCTGGCAAAGGTTGGATTCCACAAAACACCCCTAAAACACCTCCAGAATCCAATCTGTAAGATTAAGAATCATCACTATGACCTAGACGCGGTTTGACACTAGAAAAACAAAGATGATAGCAGCAAGAAATTACCTCAATCTCAAATTACAGCGATCAAAAGTTAGATTGACTCCCAAGATCACCCTAGCTCACGGCTAATATAATAGAATGTAAACAAAAAAGTTGTCCTAAAATCAAAACATGTACAACCATACTTAACGGACACTCTTACACAAGGAAAGGAAAAGAGATTCATCACGAGACACTCACCTAGAGGACATAGAATTCTCACCATGAAACGACGGAATGCTGGAATATTCTTTCACCTGCTACCCCAAATTGAGAACGACTACCACAACACCACAACAATGGAAAAAAAAAAAATCCGCGCCTATACTCTCCCAGGAAGCAGTCAACGTCGTTAGTGATCTCTGCAACCAAAATACTGAGATGGGATGCTAGATATTCTCACAGTCGAGGACTACCCAAGAACTAATCCAATAGTTCAGTGAGGAAAACGAAGTAAATCTGGGAAGAAACATCAACGACTTGGCTTGTATGTTTGCATTACTTGGACATCTTTGTAACAGTTTTCAGCAGAGTAGCGTTGTGTTTAGAGATCGGGAAGATGGCTTATCAGCAACCTTGAGAACTAATATTTAAGCGTGGACAAAGAAACAACGCACAAAAAGATAGGTATCAGACAAATAACCTGAAGACGGTGAGATGTGAGAGATGCCGAAGGTGATAGTCCGACGGCTAGCGTCACGTCAGGCGCCGAGGTGGGCTTCGAATGGGATGGAGAAGAGAAACCGCCTGTCTGCGTGAGACGGTGAGAGATGACAGATGCCGAGGTGGTAGTTCGGCAGACGGCTTGCGTCGCGTGAAGTCTCGAGGCGGCGATCGGTTGGAAAAAGAGATGGAGAAGAGAACCTCGTGCGTGAGACAAACGAAAGGTGTGGCGCGCTAGGGTAAGGGAAAGGGTAAGATGGAAATCATCAAGCCGCACTGCCTATGTTTTTGAGGAGCATGATCCTCTAATCCGTTTTTAGTGATCGGAGGGATTTAATAACCCCCATCTATTAAATAGGTAGGGAGCATGGAATTCCCGGTCCACTGCTAAACTGAGGTTTGCTATGCCTTTTCCATTTAACCATATCGACCGTTTAACTTTATTAAACTTAGATGGTCAATTTTTACTATATATTATATTAATTAACTTAAAAGTTTTACTATCTTTAATTATTTTTTAAATTAATTTTTCTCCCTATCAAGTTAAATCATATTTTAATATTTAAAAATAAATTTCATTCTATAAATTTAAATAACTATTATTTATGAAATCTAAATTTAGAACATTCACAACAGTTTCCTTATCCAAAATGTATAATTTAGGATAAAAAATTACTTTATTAAATTTAGATATCCATTTTTTACTGCACCATATATTCATTTTTCTTTTTTTCTCTCTTCTCTATATTACTTAGATAATGAATTACTATTCATAAATGTAAAATTTAAGGAATGAATAGGGGTAATTAATGTAAACAAATTTTAGCTGCCCTAGGTAAAATTTAGGGTATAATTTTTGGATATGGTAGCTATATGGTTGCTCTTATGAAATAAATAGGAATAGCTGGTGTAAAAGTTTTTTATATAAAATATAAAATTTAAGATAAATTCTATGTTTAGAGAAGTTAATATAGATGCTCTAATAATTAATTTTAACTGCTCGGGACTTGAGACATCCCCATTTTTGAGAGATTTGTTAGGTTAAAAAAAATTGAACAAAAAAGTTACAAGATGTGAAATTTAAGGTTTTTAGTTATTGAGTAATAGTAAATTTTTAATTTATTGTTTTCAAAATTAATAATATAGATGGGATCATTCGAAATAAAAATATATGATTTGATAATATATGGCCATAAAATTATTTAGAGAATTTCTTAATAGGTGAGAGAATAGTAAATTTTTATGTTTTTTATATGGCATAAAAAAACTCATTTAGAATTACAATTGAAGATACCCTTGTTAGATATATGTTGCAAAAGGTGGAATCGTCACCTTAGCGGCCCCCTGGGTCCGGCCCCACAGATATCCAGAAGGGGTAAATCACGGTTAAGCTGGGCAGGAGGGGTGACTGGGGGTCGAGTGGAATTTAAAGTGCAGCAGACTGAGGTTTTACGCTGGTGTGCAACTAGTGACCCTCAACCCCTGAACCTCCGTTGCAAGCGTCAGGCACCCTTCCAGCTGATCCAGCCCGTGGGGGCGCCCTTGTTAGATATATGTGAATGGAGAAGAATGGAAGATGAAAGAAGTTGATCCCACATTGGGAGTTTCAAAACATATTGGTTGGTTTATATTGATTCACATGCATTAATGATGTGAACAAAAGCATGGGAGAGGCTCTCTATCATGCGTGAGTGTGCATGGGTGCAAATCTAAGGCTCTGGATTGTACTGGACCAAGTTGACTAGCGCTGAATTCTTGATCGGCTACCAGTACTTGGTGGAATCATAGTTAACATTTGTATCTTAGGAAACATGCGACCTGAGAAAACCTCGAAGTACAACCGAAGGTGGGGCGAAGTTATTTCAAGGAAACTACGCTCATCACAGGCCTCGGTTTGCTCTACCTAGTCGACTGATCTGCCTTTAGGTCGCCCTGCCTCTAGTTTGCTCTACCGCTTGGTCGGTTCTATCGCTCAGTCAGTTATGTCACTCAGTCGGCTCTGTCTGATCTGCTACTCAGTATGGTTAACTACGTAGCCCGGTCGACCACTCAGCCTGATCAGGCACTCCCGGCTCAGCCGATCTGTCCATTTGGTTGCTCTGCCTCATGGCCTGATTTGCCCACTCAGCTGATCTGCCCTCTCGACCACTTTGCCCACTCTGCCCGCTAAGCTAATTTCATAAAAAATCTCCGGTAGATTATCCAACATGTCTTAGGTCTGATGGTAAGTGAACAAACAATTTTTTTTATTATAATTTTTTTTTAACAAAAATTGATCATCGTATAGTTTTTATAATTTTTTTAATGAAATTAAAATTTTTAAAATTAAAATTACGGTAAAGTAGAAAAAAATCCCTAATCATAATCACATTTTTGCATGCAGTCTCCAATCACAAAAAATTTTATTTTCACTCCCTACATGCAAAGTATTACTTATTTCAACTCCCTCATGCAAATATTGTTACCTAAATTGTCCCGCAGATTTTTTTAGGTACAAAAAGTCAAAAAATGAGTATAATTGTTCTTAAAGTCAGCACTTTATACTAGAATCGAGTGTATTTTTTTTTATCAAAATTGCCCCTCATATTTTTTAGGTGTAAAAAGTCTAAAAATGAGTATAATTCCTGTTAAATTTAGCACTTTACACTAGAATCCAGTACTCAATACTAGGATCGAGTATATTTTCTATCGAAATTAACCCTCATATTTTTCGGTATAAATAGTCTAAAAATGAGTATAA
>JBBMJZ010413114.1:23635232-23655104 GCA_037833815.1 Zingiber zerumbet | reverse complement strand
ATTCGTCATAAGAAATTCTTAGTGGTATTACTTGCATAGTCAAAAGGTAGAAAACTACACTAAAACCAGTTTAACACATTTCTTTGCACTAACAAGTTCCAGAATCTTCCTCCACGGTTCCGTCACACACACTCATCACCAAGTACTGCTCCTGCTGCCCCCTCTTACTCGAGCTTTCCTTTACCTTTATCTGTAGTATAAGGAAATGCAAAACTATAAGTAGATGCTTAGCAAGTATCATCTACTCATAAAACAATGCATTAAAAAGGGAAACATGTTTTTCAAAACTACTTGGGAAAAACACAAAACTCGCACTAAAACATATAGTTTGAAAATCTGTACATGGCATGCATTTTAAAATAGATTGATCATACAAAACATCAACTCAAACTATGTTAGTAATGTAAGAAAATGAGTGCAGAAATCTAGGCATATTATAGAGTTCGTCAATACTACACTTCATAACTCAAGTTCTCAACCATAAGAGATTTTCACTAAGACGAACAATGAAGTTTGAAAACTTTATATCACGTAACTAGTGAAAATAATAATCAATTTTCTTGGACCCGACAATGTACCACTTTGCGTGCATCCTTAATAAGATTTAATGTAGCTAATCCTGAACTCATTAAGGTACTACTAGGTGATCTAGGGGCCTAGGGGCGATCTAGGAACCCACCCATGAACCTTGTGTCTAGTACATACCATTTTAAAGTAAAATACTTTCTTTAATTATTGCTTTCTTATGCCTTACTCTTACTTGACATTTAATCAAGCACCTTATGTGCGCTTAATCCCCCACACTTATAGGGAAACATTTTAAAGCACTTGAATATGCCTCTTAACCCCAAACTACATGGGAAGCAATTCAAGATACTTTAAATCTGCTCTTAATCTCAAAACTTTGAGGGACATCTTTACATATCATGCTTTATTTCTTCTTTAACATGCACATCTCCTAATCATGCATACAACCATTCAAACCAACAACAAAAGGGTTCCTTCATGCATAATCAAAACAACTTATACTGCAGGTGAGTTATACTTACATGCTTTCACTAGATCTGGATCTTACTATTCTAGATGTAGGGAAGACAACCTCTCTTATACGCCTAATCTCCAAGACACCTTTCCCGAGCGTACCACATCCTTGGGAGAAACCTTCCCTTAGATTCTCCCCCTTGTAAAGCTTTGAGGCTTGGAGCCCTAGGCTTCTTGACCGAAATAAGAAAGGAGAAAGGAGAAATTCGTATAGGGCAAGAAGAGGAGAAGGGGAGATGTAAGTTAGGTTTTCATCTCTCCCTTTCCCTTTTATACTAAGTGGAAGTTGAAGCATCTTTTTACCCAAAAATCTACTTATAATCAATTGTTCCTATTGTCAATGTGATGCTTTACCACAACCTAATGACAACTTTAACCAATCATAAACGAAAGGTCTTGGGTTCAATCCTTACCCAAGGCTATTTATAAATCTATTTTTATTTTTTTAATCGTCTCCTATTTATTTTTGCTCTTTTGATAGAGAAGAAAATTTATGGGTGTTACATTCTTCTCGTCCACCGGTGTACTCTTCCGCAGCTCTTCCGTCTCTCTGACGCACCGAACCCGTCAGCTCCCTTCTCGTGTCGTCCTTCTCGCCTGTTACGTCTTCCGCTCAACTTCCTGCGTTTCTAAGCTCCTGCACACTTAGACACAGGGATCAAAACCAAACAGGACCTAACATAACTTGATTGATCACATCAAAACAACCACGGGGTCCAACATAATATAGTCAAAAGAAATGAGTCATATATTCGCTTCAGGCGTCTAACTAAGCACGCTGCGCCTACTCACTAATCAACATATATCAACTTTAACAACGCTCAACGCATATACCCACTCATAGTCGGGTCCCAATAAACAATCGGGCAACTAGTAGTTGACAGTCGATTGGTATGACACTCGACACCTAGGAATTCCGCTCTCAAGGTGCTTGGCTCTCGAACTCAAGCGCTTGTCCTTCGCACATGACCACTCGATAGTTAACATTCAAACTCAACAGTTGACATTTAACACTTCATAAATCTAGCTCTCGTGTGGAACCGCCACATCAACGGCCCCCCTAGAGCCGGTCCCACGGATATGGAGGGAGGTAAATGTAGGTACACAGATGGAAGGTGTATGGCGGAGACGTTAACCATGCATGACAGTGACACCCTGAGGATCAACCCCTGGATCTTTCGGTTACAGAACCATACACTCTCAATTTGTACTACGCCATGGGGACTTACAAATCTGGCTCTCGTGCTTGGGCACTCTGTGGATCAGCCCACTCAAGCACTTCCACTTGACAACTCTATACTCGAGCACTCAGATCATAGTTAGCTGTAAACTCGAGAACTCTACCCGCTTGAGTATTTGAGCACTTAAGCCCTCAGGCATTTGGGTACTCGAGTCACTTGGCACATGGACCACTTGAGCTCTCCGTATTTGGGTACTAAATTTGTTTAATCTATACAAAAGTGATGAGTAGTAAATGTACAGGAACCCAAATACTAAATATGGATTCACAATTGGAATTGATTAAACTACACTTTCATGTCTTCGTAAATTAAATTTATCATAGCCACAATCCTCAATTTTGATAAAGCAATCTAAAACTGCATATTCTAGTAGGGGTGGTGAGCAAAATATCAATTAAATCGTAATAACCGATCGAATGAATTTGAAAGTCCAGTTAATTAAAAAATTTAATTTGTTAAATTTTAGTTATTTTGATTTATTCGATTCAATTTTGATTTTAAAATTTAGAATTTACGTACTCAAACTGATTAAATTAAATAATATCAACTGACTGCTATGTTGTGAGCAGTCAACTATTGTACTGATTTGCAACTCAATTGATCATCTGATAAAAAAAAAATTACATAGCAGAACGAACTCAACTATCCAATTGTTGACTAATTGCTAAGAAAAGTTCGGTTAATTTGGTAACCTTATCGATTGAATTAACCAGTTTTTTTTTTGGTTCGATTCATTCAATTTTAATAGCAAAGTTCAGTCGGTTCGTCCAAAAAATTCATTAGTTCGATTTCAATTTATTTAATTTTTAACTGATTATGCAATCCTCATTATAAGTCCAAAAAAATAGTATTAGTGTATAAATCTAGAATATTGAAAATATCCAATGAGAACATAAGATGAAAGATAACACAAAGGCACCAACTAAGTAAATTACTTCTCAATACCAATCCATTAGATCTCAAAGGTATTCATTTGGTACTTCATACTCATTCCTCTTCCTCTTCCTCTTCCTCTGACTTTTTCTATTTCACCGATTATTTCTATACGTCTTTCTTAAACAGCAATATGAGGTTCATCTTCATCCTTACCATGTGATGTAATCAATTTAATCAAATTTTAAATTTTATAACTAAAGTTGAACTAAATAAATCAAAATTTCAATTAACTTTAGAAATTCACCGAAATGAATTTCTAAAATAAATAGATTCGATTACAGATCAGATTTAATATTAAATTAGTGACGATTTAAATTTTCGTTGCTAAATTTATCGTAAAATTATGATGAAAATAATTTATTGTAATAATTCGGCTCTCAAAATTTAATTTTTTCAGTGAATTGACATTTTATTCACCCCTAGGTGTAATTTTTTTTCTTCGTTATATTGCTTTCTTTTGGTCTTCAGCATGTCTGCTCAGTTTGTCAAAGTATAGTAATTTGTACATGACTTGAAATTTTTCTTCAACATTTTCTACAAAAGAATATGTCAGATATAAAACAAATTAACAATTCTAGGACATGTATCAATACAAAAGAGAATAATTTTATTAATAAAAATCAAAATTTGTTGAATCTATACAAAAGTGGTAAATATACTAGAAACTAAAAACTAAATATGGATTAACAACATTCAAGACTATAATTTATTTAACTATACTTCAACGTCTTCATAAATTAAACTGTCATACCGCAATCCTCAATTTTGACAAAGCAGTCAAATTGATTAAATTTAAGAGTTTGATTCGACTAATTTAAAAGATTATTTAAAAAAAATCTTGGTTATTTTAATTTATTCGATTTGATCTCTTGATTTTAAAATTTAGAATTTGATTAAACTAATTAAATTAAATTGATATCAGTTAACTATAGTACCGATTTTAAACTCAACTAATCGACTGATAAAAAGAAAAACGATAACATAACGTAATTAACTAATGGCTAAAAAAAAGTTTGATTAATTTGGCAATCAACCTGATTAATCGATTTTATATCAATTCAATTTGTTTGATTTTAGTAATAAAGTTGGGTGGGTTCAATTCGTCCCAAAAAATTTAATTTGATTTTGATTTACTAGTTCAGTCGGTTTGATTTTTAACCGATTACTCAACCTTAATTATAGATAAAAAAAATAATATAAGTGCATAAATTTGACATATAAAAAAAATCCATTCAAAACTTAAAATGAAAGATAAAAAAAACCTCGAACAAATTAGAAATTACTTCTCGGATGCATTAAATCACAAAGTCATTTAATTGTTATTTCATACATATTCCTCTCCCTCTTTTTCCTATGTCAACGAGTTGTTTCTACACATTTTTGTTCAGAATAAATATGAGATTCAGCTTCACTGGGTGATAAAACACTTTAGAGAATAAATAACAAGATCAGAATTTGAATCAAAGTAGGAATGGATATTAAGGAAGTTGAGTGTATATAAGTTGTATTTTAAATTTATTGGATATACAAATTAGGGGAAGACTGTCTACTGACTAGTTAGATTTAATCAATTTAATCAAATTTTAAATTTTATAATAGAGACCAAATAAATTGAAATAATAGATTTTCTTTAAAAAAATAAATTTCTAAACTAACTGTACTAAATTTCTAAAATAAATTGGTTCAATTGGTTACGAGGGTTTAATTCTAGTAGAAATCAACCTCTAAGTGTACTACTTGGATTTACTCGATAGATGAATTCAAAGGAAAGTTGTTTATCTTCAAAATTAGTTGAGAGAAGTTGGACACCTGAATTATTAAAAAATAATAAAAAAATGAGCTTCTACTTAGAAGATTATATGTTAATAGGTGTTGTGCACTTTAGACTATGCTTTAACAAATTATTTCCATTATGAAAGATTATTATATGTTAACTTCTTCTGATGAGGTTTTAATTTTTCATTTGGTTACTTTGATGCTTTCCTAAGTCGTATTTTAATTATTACTACTTTTATATTTTAGGTATTCCAGTTCTGAAGTGTTTTAAATGAAACAATAAGAACTAAAAAAAATGTTCATAACTTTAAACTTCCAAAATTGACTTCATTAACTTAACTAGAAGGTTACAAGTTCAAGAAACAATTAACCAAAGTTTAAAGGTGGGATGAGAGGAGAGGAGAAAATGGAAGGGGAAGGAGGAAGAGAGGGAAGAAATCTTTGCTGTATTGAGACACATGATAAGGGAGTGAATCATATGATTTTAAAAATCTTATCTTTTCGGTTTTAAAAGAAACAGAGTATGAACGCAGTAGAAAAGAAAAATATGAAAAGTAAGCACAAGAAGAACGCAAGCGGTTTATTTGATTCGGAGCCTTCGGCGACTCTTACTCCAAGACCCAGATCCCGCGGACCTATCAATGGGTAATTCACTATGAACCTCTTCCGGTATCTTCGGAAGAGGGAATCAAAATACAAAGGAAATTTAGAACAAATGTTGTAAAATACAGCACCTAAGTAATAATTAAATGATAAGGTTATTTGAGAACTAATTTTATGGAATTTTCTAAAATTTTTAGAAATTTTTTAGAATTTAAACGGAGTCCTTACAACACGTTTAAGGGGATGAAACGACCGGGCTCAGAGAAAGCTTGTTTGGATATTCCATTTAAGTTAGGAGTTGATCAAGATAATAAACCTATGTTTTCTATTAAAACCTAGGTTTTCTTTTTCTTTTATTCCTTGTTTCTTTTCTTTCCTTCGCCGACTTTCCTTCCATTCTCGATTTCCACCTCACCTTCTCTTCTTATCGGCACTCGACGACGCCAATCCACCACCGCCTCCCATCATCATCGTCACCGTGAGCACCAATGCCAAGCCTACCTCCTCCCTCTCCCTCTCGTGGCGTGGAGCCTTTCTCCTCTCTTTCCCTTCTCGCGATTGAGCTACGGCCAACTGCTGAACCTAAGCCCCTTCTGCCCCTTTCTCGCAATCGATCCACCACCAGCAACTGAATCCTTGCACTTTCTCCACCTCCGACCTCTCCCACAGCATGTCGACGGGTGTGTCACCACCAGATCTCGACGACATCGACATCATCCAGCCATCGTCGGCTAAGCAGCAACCATTTCCAACGATCAACCGAGTCGATCACGGCAGATTTACTCTTTTGGGTACCTTTACCCCTCTAACTACGTTGTGTCAGCAGATCAAGCAAGTGTTGCCCTTCTTGCCACTCCATTGTCGGAGAGGGATTGACCGCATAGGGTAAGCTTTGATTCCAAAGTTCCAGGATCTCTGAAAAAAAACCTAATTGCTTGTATAAGTAGGATAAGATTTGGATTAACCTGTTGATTGGATTGATTGATTGTTAGGTTTTGGGTGGCTGCCGGAATGGTGGGGGCTTATTGGAGAAGCTTGGCTATAGGGTATGTAGTTGATTTCATGAATTCAGCTAAAATCTGTAGATGGTTGTTTGAGACTTCATATTTGGATAAGTTATGGTTTGATTTATACATGAATGATTTTGGAATGGTGTAGCGGATCAATAAATCTAATTTTTATTATGGAGTTAATTGAATGCTATGGATAGTAAGTTGATATTGATTAGTCTAAAGGATGAATGATTTAGTTATGGATTAATTGATTTGAATTGAGTTACATATTGGGTTTAAGAGTGAACTCATTATCTATTGGATTTGGATTGTTAGGTGGAATTAAATGAAATTACCTAATCAAATTAGGATTGGATTTTAGGTTTAGCTAATTGTTTTATATGTGATTAGCTAAACTGTATATCATATGATTTGTAGGACTAGGATTCGAGATGAGCGTCTCGACGTGGGCTGGTTTATCTCGGTCGATAAATAAAGGCGGGTACCTTGACTTATCTCTTTTGATATTGTCATTCTGATATGCGTAGTAGGTTATATCTAGTAGTAATTGTTATGTTATTATCTGCTTGGTATGTCACTACTTGATACCCGTAGTATGCCCATATTGTTATGCATTTATGTTTATGTCCTCTTGATTCTTGCCATGTGTACTTATGTAGTGACATACAATGCATTACCGAAAACAGGTCTAGCTACTAGATATACTTAGCATGAGTACCTGGTTTATTACTTGACATGTGTACTTAGGTTTATTACTTGGCATGTGTACCTAGGTTTATTATTTGGCATGTGTACCTAGGTCATTGTTATGAACTCGGTTTTTCTTTTGGTATACATTATGAGGAGGCTGGTATTTTCAGAAGTTACATGCTTTAGTGTCATGCACCATTTTTCATGATTGCATGCTGAGAGATTGTCGGCTCAATTGTTGTTGTGCACATTGCCAGTTATATGATATGCACACACAACCACTCATGGGTTAGTGGTATATCAGGCAGGGTGTGTGCAGTTTGCTCTGTCAGGGCTTCGCTGGTCCACTCATGGGTAGTGGTGATTACAGCGTGGTAGCGAACAGGGGTCCCTCCTCTTGACTATGACACAAAGAGATGAGAGTTTTGGCTCCCCCACTATGTTTGGGGTAGGAGGATAGGTGTACTCCGACAACATCTTGTCTACTCAGTCACTCATTAGGAGCAATGACGGCAGAGTGCACAATTGTCACAACCCTACCCACTCGGTCTCACCATCGTGTGTGAGATGGCTGACTGATGTCATTTAATTTAAAACTTAATTAATAATTATTTATAACTTAATTAAAAACTTAATTAATAACTTATTTAAAACTTAATATAAAACTTAATTACAAACTTAATTACAAACTTAATTAAAAACTTAATTTAAAACTTAATTCAAAAATTAATTAAAAACTTAATTCAAAATTATTTAAAAACTTAATTTAAAACTTAATTAATAATTATTTAAAACTTAATTAAACACTTAATTTAAAAATTAATTAATGGTTATTTAAAACTTCATTTAAAAACTTAATGCTAACTAAAATTCAAACACTTACATTAAAATATTAATTAAGACTTAATACTTAACGGAAATTTTAATAACTTAACTTTTAAATCTAAATAATTAACTTAATCAAAATTGAAACATTAAAACTTAGAATTCTATTAATCAGACTTTGGTCTAACTCCTACATTATGTGTAGGAATCCAAAGCTCTGGATAAATAGATTTTGGACAGTGAATGCTCTAGGCATTTGATTGGGGACCAACACAAATTCACTAGTATCAAGTTCAAAAACGTAGGATTGGTTGCCTTTGAAAATAATGACAAACTAAAGATAATTGGCATAGGAGAAATTCAATTACAGTTGACTATATCAATTAGGAAAGTATTGCTTGTTGAACACTTTTATTATAATTTACTTAGTATAAGTCAATTATGTGACTTTGGATTTAAAGTAAGATTTTTTTATTTTCTGAATGTCAAATAAGTTACACAAACTCAACCAATATATTATTGAAAGAGTTTAGAGATAAAATATTTACTCATTAAATCTACCAAACACCTCACCCATGTGTCTTTTGGCACAACATGAAGAAACATGGTTGTGGCATAGGAGATTAGCTCACACTCATGTTAAAATTAAACAAAAATAGTTTAGTTAAAGGTCTACCAAAATTAGGAATCCTTGAAAATAAAATCTGTAACCCTTGTCAGCAAGGAAAATCAATTCAATCAACTTATAAACCAACTAATCAAAACAAAACAAATAAAATACTTGAATTGTTACACTTAGACTTATTCGACTCCCATGGAGTTAAATCACTAAATGGAAATCTTTACTGCTTAGTTATAATCGATGATTACTCCAAATATACCTGGGTAAAATTCTTAAATCATAAATATACAATTTTTGAAATATTTAATAATTTTGGCAAACAAATAGAAAATGAAAAGAAATCAAAATCAAGAAAATTAGAAGTGTTAATGGTGGTGAGTTTTAAAATCAAAATTTTATAAACTTTTGTCTAGAAAATGGTTATCATAATGAGTTTTCATGCTCCAAGATTCCACAACAAAATAGACTAGTAGAATATAAAAATAGAACCTTACAAGAAGCTGTAAGAATAATACTAAATGAATTTGATTTACCTAAATATTTTTGGGCTGAAGCCATTAATACGGTTTGTTACATCCAAAAGAATTATAATAAACAAATTTCTAAATAAACATCATATGAAATTTATTTTAATAAAAATATAAACATAAAAATACTTTAAAGTATTTGGATGTAATGCCCATATTTTGAACCTTAAAGATTATTTAGAAAAATTTACTTCAAAAACCCAACAAGAAATTTTCCTTGGATATTCATCTACAAGTAGAGCCTATAGAGTTTATAACAAATCCACTCTAAAAATTGAAGAAACAACTAATGTCACTTTTGATGAAAATGTTAATAATGATAAAACTAATAATCAACCTAATTCAACAAATCAAGAAGAAGAAGAACAATTAACACAAAACAAATAAATTGAAAAAAACAACCTAAGAATAATACGACTAAACCTTGATCATCCAATTGAACAAATAATAGGAAATCCTGAGTTAAGAGTTCAAACTTAATCAGCTTTTAGGAGCTTAAGTCAAATAGCACTAATATTTAAAATTGAACCCAAAATCATAGATGATGCATTATCTGAACCTGATTGGATAATTACAATGCAAGAGGAGTTAGATCAATTTGAAAGAAACCAAGTATGAGATCTAGTACCTCCACCTAAACATAAGTCAGTTATTAGCACTTAGTGAGTCTTTAGAGATAAATTAGATGACAAAGGAGAAATTGTAAGAAACAAAATCCGCCTAGTTGTTAAAGGGTTTAGTCAAGTTGAAGGACTTGATTACGATAAGACTTATGCCCCGTTAGTTAGGCTTAAATCCATAAGGATGTTGCTAGCCTATGCAACACACAAAGAATTCATGTTATATCAAATAGATATTAGATTCACATTCCTAAACGGGTAAATTAAAGAGGAGGTTTATGTAGGTCAACCACCAGGTTTTGAAAACCTAGAATACCCAAACTATATTTTTAAACTAAAAAGGGCACTATACGAATCAAAACAAGCACCTAGGGCTTGGTATGAAAGACTGTCTAACTTCCTAAATTAGAAAGGATTTAAAGAAGGTCAGATTGGCCCTGCACTTTTTATTAAACTCATTGACTCTAACATTTTCATAGCCCAAGTATACTTAGATGACATAGTATTTGGGTCAGCCAACTCAAATTTTTTAAAAGAATTCATAACTTTAATGGAAAACAAATTTTAAATGAGCTTAGTTGGAGAGTTAAATAACCTTGCTATTTCTTCCTAAGCTTTATAAGATGGAGCTTGTGAGGGCTGGCCAAAGTGACAAAATTAGACTTGGTTAAAACCTAATTAGTAGTCAACTAGTTCTCAAGTGCTTGTGTAATCTAAGAGGTCTTGGTGATTGTTGTGGTGAGGTTTCTCCACCCACAAGGAGATTTGAGATAGCCGGAGTTTGCCGGGGATTAATCCATCGACGAATAGGGATCGTCCACCTTATGGACAACCGTGGAGTAGGAGCCCTAATTTTCGAACCACGTTAAACAACGTGTAGTGGTTTGCATTTCTCTTCTCGTCTTTAGATTAGTTTTTGTATTTATATTAGTTTGTATTTTCATTACGCAAATTAACAAATACGTAGGAAGTGATCGAATTGGGGGCAACATCTATTCAACCCCCCTTCTAGCCGACCACAAGATTCCCAACAGTTTCAACTACTAGTGCTGGTTTGTATAAACCAATAGTGGTTCTTGGTGCTGGTTTGTTGAAATTAGCACCACATTTGGTGCTGGTAACAATGGTGCTAGTGTTGGTTTGTACAAATCAGTACCAACGTGGTACTGGTTTCAACAAACCAGAACCAACTGTGGTGGTGGTTTCAACTGCTGTGCTTTTTTATACAAACCAATAGTGGTGTTGGTGTTGATTTGTACAAACCAACAATGTTGTTGGTCTGGTTTGTACAAATCAACACCATGTTGGTGCTAATTTGTAGAAACCAACTTCAATGTACAAATTAGCACCACATTGATTTGTAGAAACCAACTCCAACGTGCTAGTACTGGTGTCTAAAGATCAATACCAATGTGCTGGTGTTGGCTTTTAAACACCTGTACGTTGGAGCTGGTCTTTAATGACCAACTCCATCTTGATACTGGTTTGTAAAAATAAGGACTACTTTGCATGTAGGAAAGAAGAGAGTGATATTCAGTAGGTAGGATAGAGAAAAAAGTTGCATGCATATTTAAAAAAAAAAAATTAAATTTAGGCTGCAACTATCGCCCACCGCCCCCTCAGGGTAGTGATCCTACCAATGAATTTTAACACGAGTTTACAAATTAAAGAATTTAAGTAACTAAATCGAACGTTCATTATTGATGGTCCTATGATAGTAATTAGACTGAAATATTTAGTTTTAGTCAAATTAAGTTGTGGACAAAGTTAAAATTTTGAGTTTTTGCAACATTGACAAGTTAGACGTTCAGTATTTATTGATGATCTTATGATAAAAGTTTTAATAAAAGAGACGAAAAGTCTATACCTTTTATTCAAATCGATTTATAAATTATTTTATAGGGAAAAAGAAGAAGAAGAAAAGGTAATGATACTCCTCCTGGACGATAGTACTCTATAATGGTCCTCTTGCATCATGATCCAACTTTAGCTTAGTAGCATTATACATATTTAACTCGTTCTTAATTGCATTATCTTATTGAACTGAAGGATTTATTCCTCCTTTAAGTGTATAATATTTTTTATAAAAAAAATATATAAGTGAAGACCGACATAATGCTCTAGCTCACGATGACACGGTCTCATGCTTGAACTTGGCCAACCTTCCAAGCTTATCAACCGCTTCCACCAAGTGATCAAGCCGCGCCACGAACTCTACGAGCAATGATGTAAACGTAGCGAGGGACAGAGCAGCAGTACTGCGCTCGAGCGCGCGTCTCTGCATCAAGCCGATGGCTCCATCTTCAAGCTCAGCCGCCTCGACAGACGGCCACGACCGGAGTCGCCGCCTGTGCTGCTTTGTCACCGTCGTCTCCTTGAAAGCACCAACATTAATCGCCACGACTTCAATTAGATGGCCGTCGTCGTCGTCGTCGTCGTTATCGCCGTCTTCCTCCTCCCTGTCTAAGGAGAGCTGAGAGGAAGTGAGGAGGTAGGAGTGGAGGTCAATGGAGCGCTGCAGGCGCTCAGTGGAATTATGGACGCGATTGAGAAGCGTGGGGTGAGGGCGACGCTTCATGTTGTAGATGTCTTCGCTTAAGCTACGGAGGAGCTCGGCTGCTCGTGTGGCTGTGTCGAGGATGTCAGCTCGGAATGCACACCGTAGACTATAAGGAGCCTGTAAAAAGGCACATATTCATCAACATCTAAATTGAACAGAAATCGATCGTATGATGCTTCAAGTGCACCCACTTGTATTTCCGAATGCAAACATCCATGCATCGCCATGACTTCATAGGCGCAGTGACGTAAAACAGAGCCGACACTTACGTACTCTGCCCACGGATAGAAGAAATGCCGGAATCTACCGTGCGGTGGCTCCCATTTAGCTGAACTGGCCTGCATGGACATTTTTACAAACACTTAAACGGGATGAATTCCATCACGTTGTACTCCGAGCTAGGTTATCGGAATTAAAGGGAGATGCTGTGGTACCAAGGAATCAAGTGCCGACGATGATTTCAAAATAGCTCGGCACTTGCGATAAGCTGGCTCGTCGTGGAAGTCGTCCATCACAGTCTTTAAGAATTCCGGCCGCTCGGTTCCGTCGTCGTTCAGGTACTTCTTCACGCATTCTTCCGCAAAGAAAGAAGAACAATATAATTGATGATTGGGAAACTGCTATTAATGCTTAAGCAAAGTAGTTAACCTTGAAGGGAGTCGGCCACCGAGTCGAAGTGCTCGATGAGCTCTTTGTGCAGCTGCTCGCCAGCCCATATTGGAAAAATGAGAACGTTCACGAGGACGGTGACGACGCCGCCGATCGTGACCGAGTACAGCCGATCGACGGAGGTCCTCATCGCATCTCCCACTCGATTATTCCCGTTGGCGACGATCAAACAATATGTGAATAGGATGACCCTAAAGCCATACTCGTAAGGAACCAAGGATGGCCACAGCTTCATGAAGGATGTGATGGCTCCTGCATTCGTTAATCCAATAATCACTCACAAATATTGATCAATGATCAACTCAATATCTAAGGTTAAAGAAATGAAGCCTACCGACAAGAAAGATACTGAAAGCAATGATATAAGGTGCCAAAATGCTGCCGCTCGACGCAGCGATTTGCATGGACACCACTGCAAAGATTCCGGCAAACAAACTCCCCAGAGCTCTGTTGAATCCTCTGTTAAATGTAGCACCTAAAATATATACATTTTTTTACGAATAATTAATTAAATCTCGCTTATGAATTTAACTTAATTACTCTACTGGGGTTAAATTAACAAACCAACGGTGTACTCAAACATGATGGCCACAGTGAGTAAGGCCCAAACAATGTTGGCGCCAAAGAACTCGTAGGGATGCCTGACCAGTATGAGCAGTGACACGAGGAGGCAAGCGAAGCCTACTTTGAGGGAGAAGGTCACCCTGTTGGTGTCCTCCATGGCAAATTCCAGCACGTTCCAAATCCATTGGCTTGGTGAAGTATTACTAGAAGTACTACTGCCTCCGCCTGTGTTCTTCACTGGAGGCGGCGGACCGATGTCGATTTCCACACTCCCCTTCTTCCCGCCGTCCATTCTAGGTGCCACCAGCTGACTTGGTTGGTGTTTAAAGTGCAGACACAAAGGATGGCTATTTAAAAGACATGAGAGAGATTGGATTAGATTGGTGGTGCAAGTAGATAAAAGATGTTGAGAACAATGCAGAAAAACTGCATCTGCATATATTTTAATTGTCTGGAGATGTTGAGAACCATGCAGAGCATGAAACTTGTACATCACATCAATGAAATTACCTGATCAGTTTGGATTTGGTAATTATTCAACGAATATGGCACATGATTCTTTCTGCTGATCAAGTTTTGTGCTCTTGCATTTGATGGAAGTGTTTGTGATAAAATAAATGTACAAGCAGGAAGGACAGTTCGATTTCAGAGAGATGTCCTGCAAACTGAAATGTTCATGAAATCTAGTGGAAGGGTGGCGACTGCCAGTGATATCATATCTCAATCGAAGTAAACTAATCTGAGGAATGTGTCATTTGCAGGCAAAACGAGAGGCCACAGGAGAAGATAACGTGTGTAAAAGGAATTAGAATATGTTCAATTAGTTGGTATCAGATTCTGCGATCGTAGATATATGTCCCCGTACGTGTTAGAAAAGGAGGAAAAAGAATTGAAGTCTTTTAATTCCATGGCAGAGATTGGATTTCTTTTTGTTATTTCATGTCACTAGATCGATCTTGTGCCTTTTAATGCATGCATTTGGTGTTGTGTTGTTTGATGCTGCCTGTGTTCTGTTAGCGTGGATGTTCTGTTAGCCACAGGCTCCACACACCACCTCTTGATGCACCGATGAGTTTTTTTTATTGTTCTAGTGGCTGCCGTAGTTGGTTTATACAAGAATATTATTATCAATTTACTTAGGGTTGATTTTCAACGAATGTGGAATGTCTGTCTAGTGCCTCAATCTCTCTTTACATGTGTTGCTATTGTTAGGAAAAATCCTCTATGATTTATCTCACTTCCAGACAGTGGGAAGGCCACCCTGGAGGGGCCGTCGGGGCAACTATTTCACCTTGATGAGATTTTTATTAAGCAAAAATCAAATGGGGTCATCATTTATAAAAATGTCAAATCACACCCCATTTTCAATTAAAGTCAAATGAGCGCCCTTTATTTTATCCAAAAAAATATTCCTTCACTTAGTGTTGTTTTGTGTTGTTGTAGTAATTACTAGCTAGTAGCTGCTACAATGTGTAAAAGTTATCCAGTAGCTGCTATCACGTGTAGAAGCTTTCCAGTAATTACTACAACATATTTATAATGAGTTTAAGATTTAAAATTTAAGGCTTACAATGTGTAAAAATTATTGAGTAGTTGTCACAACGTGTAAAAGATATCAAATAGTTACTACTATAACATATTTAGGGTGAGTTTAAGATTTATAATTTAAGATTTACAATGTGTAGAAGCTACCAAGTAGCTACTACAATATGTTTATGGTGAATTTAGAATGTAAGATTTATGGTTCGTACTGTGTATACCCAGTAATTGCTATGTAAAAACTACCTAATAGCTGTTATAACATATTTAGGGTGAATTTAGGATTTAATATCTCTGAAACTATTATATCAAAATACTATATACCATCTTTGTCAAAATTATTTAAATTTTATCAAAATTACTTTAAAATAGTTGTAGAAGCTATTAATAGTTGCTACAACCCTATATTCTAAACCCTAAACTCACCCTAAAGACATTGTAGCAGTTACTTGGTAGATTCTACATGGTGTAAACCCTAAATTTTAAATCTTAAACTCACCATAAACATGTTGTAACAGCTAATAGGTGTCAGTGCAATTGACCTCTAGGGGTTCGATGTTTGACAATATACCAATGTCATGTCAGGTTGACTAAGGGTTTATCCAAACAAGACTTGATGTTTGGAAGAATGAAGTCTAGTTAGGACTAAATGACTAGCAAGGGTAAGTCCTAACCGAAGGTTAGGTAGGTGAAAAGTCTACTAAGTCACTAGTTCTAACTAAAGGCTAGGTAAGGAGAAGTTCTGGTGAGTGAAGTCAGGTCCTAGTGAGTAAAGCTAGGTGGTGGAAGTCCTGGTGAATGAAGTCAGACCATAGAGAGTGAAGTTAGGTGGTGAAAGTTCTAGTGAGTGAAGTCAGGCAATGGAAGTCCTAGTGAGTGAAGTAGGTCGTAGTGAGTGAATCTAGATGGTAGAAGTCTTGGTGAGTGAAACCAAACAATGAAAGTCCTAGTGAGTGAAGCTAGGCAACCCTAGGGGAGGTAACCTTAGGTAATGAAAAGTCTTGGAAGAGTATAACTCTAAGCATGTATGACCGACTGGTTTTCGGTTAATCACGCGCAATCGACCAGACTAACGAATTCTTAATACCACTAACACTATTTTAGTTAACTATTTTATATCTATTATGTTAATTCAATGTTGTAGGTAAGTCTTAGTAGATCAAATACTATGCAAGACCAGAGAAAGTCCAAATAAGTTTGGAGGATCAGATGTTTGACAAGTAAGTAGAAGCTAGCACTAGAGGAGAGAGATTCAGTAAGGACTAGACCAGTGGGGTTGTAGGCGTTGGCCAGCTTAAATCCATTTTAGAAGTATAAGTTGAGACCATGACTAGATTCTGATCTTGGTAAGACAAAATCTAATTAATAATGTTGTCTTATTTTATTGTACCAACTCTATTTTGCAGGGTATATTTGTTATTTGGACTAACGGGCTTTTGCAGGAGTTAAGTATAAAAATCAACCTCGAATGAAAAGTGTCTAAGGCACCTCGGAGTTGCAAGGAGGTGCATTGGAGGCTTCTCGGAGCGCTTAGAGGTGTCCTCATGTGGATAAAGATCACAGGCTTTAGAGCTGATCGAAGTCGAAGTTTACCAGATAAACTTTGAGGTTGGAAGCGCCCTTAACATCCTTTAGAAGCCCTATTCGGCCAGCACAAAGAATCAACTGATATATAACTTGTTTACATGCTTCCTTGATCATCCAGCTACTTCGATTGTATACTACTACTTTGCTACATTCAAGCCTCAATGATGCAAGAATGACACGATGCCGCTACATGCTCAAATGAGTCTAGACTTGGGTAACGTATAGTTGTTGTGTTTTATTTTTTCTTTCTTTCAGTACATCATATTCAAAAGTCAGTAGTCTTGTTACCAACCTATATTTTGTAAAGAAGCATTTGATTAGTGGATTACCCATCAGAAATGTCCGGAAGACCTGGGTCTTAGAGTATGGGTCGCCGAAGGCTCTGAACCAAGTAAAATCGACCGTGTTGCTTTTGTTTTTCCAATTTTAGTTGTTTTGCTTTTGCCGCGCACTTAGTTTTAAAAAAGCTAAAAAAAGAATTAATTTCAAATACACGTGATCCCCCCTCACATGCATCAGTCCTATAAATCATAAATCTTAAACACATCCTAAACCCATTTAATTTATTTTTTAAACCCATCCTTTTAATTTTTTTATCCTTTTTTATTCATTAGATTTTTATTTTATAATAAATAAATAATTAATACTAGTCATCGTACACACGTGTTACATATGTAATATAATACATGAATACATATAAATTAGTACTCCCAGGTCCATAAATTGGACTTGGTAAGAGTGTGCTAGGCCCATGCAGTAATGCAATATAAGGGCGATGCTCAAGAACTCACAAGCTACTGTAACAGACTCTCCCTTATAAAAAATTTAATTTAATTTTTTATATAAGATATTAAACTGATAAGAACTTATACTGCCTTAGCCAAAGGTCGAGAAAGGTATGTTTTCTAATGTCATCGACCTAAGGTATTTATAGAATGTTCTCCGCTCGCGGTATTGTCAATTCTAAGAAATGAGACTAAAGAAAACCATAAAAGTATATTTTTTTATAAAAAAAAAAGAATATTAATATAATTTTATTTTAAACTTCATTAAAATTAGTTAGTAATGATCAATTCTTAATAAAATAGTAAAATATAAATGATTATTTCTTTTCTTAATAAGTGTTTTGTTATTTTATAAAAAAAATAGACAATTATATGGCAGAAAAGATGTTTCTTTATTTTTAATTGTTATTATTATTAATTATTTATAGGATTATAAACGTCTTTCAAGTTTGATATTCAAGTTTTATATCAGTTCGTAAAAAATATATAAAAAAAATAAACTTGAACACTTATAAATTCAGTTCATTAATGTTAATAATGTTCTTGAATAATTTATAAATAAATTTAGTTACTAACTTATATAACATACATCTTACAAGAATTATAAGATAATTTATGTGTATTGAGATATATTAGACATAAATGAAATGTTAGGATGATGAGCTAAGTTCAAAGTGCCAATTTAATGCATCTAAATGAGCTAAGTTTTATCAAATCAAATATATATATTTTGTGTTGATCAATTATAGAAAAAAAAAAACTAATGTATAAATCATGTACAGTTAACTCATAGATGGTTGAAAATTAATTTGCCTCCATAGGCTGATTGACGTTGGGCAGGACAACGATTATCTTGCAGGTTGATGAGAAGATAAAATTGAGAAGGAAAGAATAGAAATCACCAAAAGGAAACTTTTTTTATTCAGAATAGAGCAGTGGCGGAGGCAAGGGGGCGCGAGGGTGTGCTGAAGCACCCCCTTACTCCTGGAAATTCCATTAGTAAACCTCACCCCCTCTCTGTTCGCACCCCCTGCCTTAGTTCCAGGATTCCAGCACTCTACCTGTAGCCTGCAGTCCGAGGGGTGAGAAGGAAGACGAGCTCAAGCAGCGGAGCAAACTACAGAGTACCGACACTTCTATTTTTTTTTTAAAAAAAAATTGGTCTTAAATAAAACAACATCATTGGTGTCGTTTTACTTAAGAAGGAAACCAAAAATAAATAAAAATAAAAATGTGTCTGATGGTGCTGATTTGTGAACAAATTCTCAAGTTGTACTCCCAATTCCTAAAATTAATAACATAATCATTCACATCTCATCTGCTCTGCCTCTGTTGTCGCTTGCCTTTGCCCGCCCACTCCCCCGCTCACCTGCTTGCTAGCCTGGCTGATGCCCACTCCAAGCGGCCAAGCCTGAAATGTAGAAGTGGTGAAGCCCCCAACCTCGCCCCGTCACCAGCCCCCAAGCTGTTGTGCTTATGGAGAATTTTTTAAAATGAAGTGTTGAGTCTTCTAAGAGTTCTAAGGAAGAAACTAGTAACAAAAAATATTTTTACTTGCATTCAACTCGGATGATGTTGTTAGTGACCTAGGATTACACAAACTAATTAATGAATTTGATGTTTCTACTAGAGATCATATTCGAAAAGAATATTTGATTAGAGGACCTTGTCAATCATTTGGCCATAACTATTCCCAAAGACAATTTGGTAAAGAGCATAGAAGTTTCAAAGTTGCTTGGTTTAAAAAATTTTCATGCTTAGAGTATAATATATCAAAAGATGCAGCTTTTTGTTTTTAGTGTTATCTCTTTAAAAATTCTCATAGAGGATGTCGAGTTGGAGATGAGACATTTATTAATTCAGGGATGAATAATTGGACAAAAGCAGTGGAAGTATTTAATACACATGTTGGTGGTGTAGCTAGTGCTCATAATGATGCAAGAACACAACTTGAGTTTTTTCAAAATCAACGACAAAGTGTGTCACATTTGCTACAAGCACAGGGGCGTGGAATGGAGGTTGCATATCACACTCGATTAACGGCAACTTTGGATGTTACACGCTTTCTTTTGAAACAAGGTTTGCCTTTCCGTGGACATGACGAGTCATTGAGTTCCTCAAATAAAGGTAACTTTCTTGAATTGATTGAGTGGTATACCCAAAGAAATGACGAGGTTGCTAAGACAATGAATGAAAATGCCCCTGGAAACAATCAAATGAAATCTCCAACAGTTCAAAAGGATTTAACACGGGCTTGTGCTGCTGAAGTCACAA
>JBBMJZ010413114.1:23613736-23629190 GCA_037833815.1 Zingiber zerumbet | reverse complement strand
GTGGAGTAGGGTTGTTTTGAGTTTTCCTTATCATTGTTTTAGTTTGTTTACTATTAAACTGCGTGGATGCTTGTGTGCTCTATTTTATTATTATTATTGTTCCGGCCGTGTTGGCCGAGGTATATATGGCCCTGAGGGCATTATAGAAAGTCTCAGATTGTCACCCGTACAGGGGAGATGTTGCCGAAATTTCTTCAGACAGGGACTCTCCCGGGGCATGCCACTCACTTGGCTACCAGGATTCAGAAACTCTAGTACTTATCCTGGAGGTCTAGAGTTTGAATCCTGGGGAAGGCAAAAATCTACTAGCCAGAGGTGGGAAGACCTTGTGAGTAACGGCACGGCCGAGGGTCGTCGGTTAACGATATAAGGGGTCGCCAGTTGGACCGCCATTGTGGCCGCCCAAGGGGCCGTCAGTTGAGCCGCTAGTATGACCGCCCAAGAGGTCGAGGGGCCGGGTCGTTACAATAACTATTTGATTTATGTGGCTTAATCTTATCTCGACCGAAGTTAATATAACTTAAAAAAATTAACCTTGTCTCTTTATAACTACAGACTACTAACATGTGAATAGAGCATGGGCTTATCCATGGCGGGTATTTTAATCCATCAAAAATTCATATGGTGGAATGGGGTGAGCTAGCCTACTGTTTTGACAGACTAGGAAATTTTCAATTCAATCCAACTCAAAATGAGTTGCGGGTTAGACGGATCAATTCGTAATAAAAAATAAAAAATATAAAATATAAACAAGTTTCTTATAATTCATTGAATTTTATAATTTTATGAGTAAACATTCTAGAAAAATTTCTAATTCTTCATTTCACAAAATAAAAAATATAAAAAAGTTTCTTATAATTCATTGAATTTTATAATTTCATGAGTAAACATTATAGAAAAATTCATAATTCTTCATTTCACACTTATACTTATGTCAAAGCAATTGGCATACAAAAAATTCACAACTTTTATGAAAAAGACATATATATCATTATAAATCCATATTTCAATTTTAATTTTTTTTTTGTCTTCTCAACCTGAGCCCGCCACAAGTCGGCCCGCTTCAACCCATAACCCATGAGGGCTAGCCCATTTAGGGTTCTTTTAAATGAATTGATAAAATTTCAATATAATCTGTTTAGATTATTTGATTAGATAGGCTAACTTGATAGACCTTACTTAAATTGGTGACTCTGCACGAGGTGCTTAAGTTGCCATGAAAGTAAAGTAGTTTGAGAGTTTGTATATGCTAGAAGGATCACATGAGTGTAAAAGGCTTAGTGATACTAAGGAATCTTTCGTGAACAGCAGTTGAATTTCTATGACCATTGTGTTTTAAAAAATAAAAATTATTAAATTTTAGCACAATTACTCATAAGACAATGGGTATATATCATTGATAGCGTTCACAGTCACTTATATGGGCTTGCTAGAATTTTAAAAAAGTATTGTAGATGTAAAAAAAGACCTATTACCTATTTAGGGATGATTGTCTATGTATAGTGTTCTGATCAAATATTGTTCATGGTTAAGTCATCCGTCGACGAATAATCTGACATGTGTGTTTTTCGGAGATTGTTAGTAAAGAGGATGAGGAGAACCTAAAACCCAGGTCAACAGAGGTTTAGAATGTCGTCGGTGAGAGATTCTAACAAACCACTCTGTCGCTCAAGTTAGGGTTTATTTGAGGGATGATGCTAATGGAGAAGAAAATGCGAGACTTTGATATAGCTGAAGAGAGTGTCACAAAGAGAGACCCCTCTTGCACTTATCTTCTTTAGGGTTTATATAACTGTTAGAAAAGAATTTCCACATCAGCGCCAATGATGGGATCAGATCCAACAATTATTGGTTTCCTCTCTATCCACTAAGCGCCACATATTTGGAGCGTATCTAGGAGACCATATCTAACATCCATATAACTACTTTACCATTCACCCGGTGCCACGTGTTCTAAAATATTCATCGTTATTGTTTGCATCTTCTGAAAAAATAGTCTTATCAATGAAGGTTTAGTATGGGTCCAATAAGATGACGGATGAGAAAATCATGTTGATGTGGCATGACCTTGAGGATAGACGAAGTCGGCCATTAAGGCCGAAATAAGGAGGATGTTAGCGATTGAGGCCAAGGTAGGGATGATATCAGGATCTAAAGTTGAGGCATGAATGTCAATGACTGAGACTGAAACTAAGGCATGGAGGATGTTGGCGACTGAGGCCGAAACATGGAGGATGTTGGGATCTGAGGACGAGGTGGTGAGGATTTCGACGACTAAGGCCAAGAAAGGATGCCAGGATCTGAGACTAAAATATGAAGGGATGTCAGGATCTAAGATTGAGACATGTATGATGTCGGTGATTAAGACCGAGACATGGATGATGTCGGTGATTAAGACTGAGACACGAATGATGTCAATGACTGAGACTGAGGCATGAGGGTGTCAGAATATGAGACTGAGACATGGATGAAGTTGGCGACTAAGACTAAGATAGGGAAGATACCGAGGTTTAAGGCCAGCCGAGACATTAGAGGCGGATTTACATGGGGACTTGGGGCCCCAGGGGGGGGGGGGGCACTGCCCCAGTCCATGCGTAAATCCTCTATCTCCCATGAGATTCGCTTCTCCACCGAAGATGTATGACTTTCTGAATCTCTTGAGACTTGAGTGACACGGCCTAAACCCTCCAATGTCAGGACAAAAACAAAAAAAATATAAATAAATGATGACGTTACTCTGAGAAAGTCAAACATGTTTGGATATGTAGAGAGCTAGAGAGCCAGGGGTGAATAGCTTCGTTCACTTTTTTTAAGATGATTTACGATGAAAAACTTAAAGCAATGATAACACTTTGATTTTACTTGTTATCCACCTTCTCGAGATGTCTGTTCCAAGGGTTCACTTGTCATTCTCACAGATGTACTGTGAAATCTCCTTCCCATAGGCGGAGAAACCTCGTTCAAGATCAAGCATAAAAAACAACCAAGAAATGCAAACAATATTACAATGGAAGTCGAAAACAAGTCTACAATGTGAATCTTACTTTGCTTGCTCTTTTTTTTACTTTCGATTGTCTCTTAGTGATAGAAAATGTAGCAGCACTTCTTATCCAAACACCTAAGAATGGATGAAACAATTGTTGTTCAAATTTTCACGAAAACCCCTTTTCTATGATTACTTCGACACCTCCTAATTGATTGGCTTATCCCCTATCAATTGTCACATCAGCTTGACCATTCAAAATTTGTAGAATGACTCTTTTCACTTGACTAATTGATTGGTGAGCTATACCAATTGATTTGGTAATTTCTAATTAATTACCCAATCGATTCAGAAACTTTTTGTTCTCACGAGAATCTCTTAATCAATCTAGCACCTACTGTGCTCTCTCGAACACGTTTCAATTGATTGGTGAAGCATAAATTGATTGTCCCAATCGATTCTAAGCCCTTCTGTTCTCACGCGAAAAGTCCCTTAATCGATTGTCATACTCAATTAACATACGACCTAATCAATTAGCAAATCAATTCCGAGCCTTACTATGCTTTGCAAAAAACACCCAATCTATTAGACAATTAGTCTAATCGATTGGAATAGGTCCAATCAATTAGGAAATCTACCTAATCAATTGGCCTTGGGCTAATTAATTGAGCTAACCGATTGTCCAACCCTAAACTATGAACTCAGTTTTAGATTTCCTTTACGCAACCTTAAAGTTATTCGTGACTTGTTGAGACTTTCTGTTGTCTAGCATTTGGTCACCCTTGACCTGTCAAGGCTTCTTTACCAAATGTCTGATCAACTTTTAACTCATTTAGACTTTTCATTTCATACTAAGTGTATGATCCTTCATGACCCTCTTGGACTTACTGTCTCATGCCAAATTTCTCGTCCTCTGTGACCTACTTGAACTTTTCCCTTGCCAACTTTTCATTGAACTTTTGATCACCAAGTGTCTGGTCAACCTTTGACCCACTTGAACATTTTCCTCGTTTAACCCCGTTAGGACTTCCATTACTTAGTTTCCAACTAGGTCTTCCACTATATAGCCCTGCTAGGACTTCCACTACCTAGTTCCTAACTCGGTCTTCACTGCCTAGCCCCGCTAGGACTTCTACTTCCTAATTCCCAACTAGGCCTTCACTGCCTAGCCCGGTTAAGACTTCCCGTTATCTAACCTCCGGTTAGAACTTTTCCAATCAAGCATCTAATCCTCTCTTGACATACCTGACTTCTCTCACATATATTATTAAATATCGAAACTTAAGCTCAAGCCTACTTGAGGTTAGTGAAATTAGTCAACCTTAACTCGAGGACGATTGTACCTTTGGATGCTGAGAAAGTACTACAAATACTACCACTCAAATCCAACTCAATTTTAATTTTAAAAATAAAATGTTGTCAATTAACATGCAGGTGCTCCATGCCCATCAAAATTTAGGGATTGTTGGCATGATCTCAAGATTCAAACCTCTTCCGTGAAGATGGAGATCTCGTTGGCCTTCTCCTCCGCCTACAACTGCACCATCTACTCGATTTGCTTGGGGGCATCGGAGTCGTTTATCTTCCCTCTCTGGCTGCCTTCCAATCATCTGGGAATGAGATGGGAGGAGGTCGATCGCCACAAGGAAGGCAGCAGTAGAGAAGACAAGTAGATGGACCAAAGAATTAGCAAAGTAACCGAGTTGTTGCTTGTTGTTAGCTCTGAGTCACTAGAATTCGGAAGAGGATCCTCTCCAAGTATTGTTGTAAATGAAAACCCAACTTCACATATGAACGGTTCATCGTCGTATTTCAACTCTTCGTCTGTTAGATGGCTACAGAGGTTAATATTTGTATTCCATCCAGCTTTGCACCCAAATGGTTCATGACAGGGGTGGATAAGCGTAAATCCTCCCCTTAGACTATTAAAAAAAATTAAATGACACTTTTATTTTAAAAAACGAAAACCTAAAAAAATATTATTAATTTTATATTTTTATTTGATTCATCCTTAATTATATACTAACATTATTAGTTTATTACTATATAAGTTTTTTTCCCCAAATTTACTGTATTGACATCGGATTAAGTAACAAAAATAATTACCATAAAAAATCTACTCATGCTCAACCAACTTTCGAATTCTCGATTTATAACTGAAATTAAGCGCAAAACTTGATCGATGGTGGCGAGTGAAGCTTCTTGATCTATAATATTAAATAATACACTATTGCCGAAGACTTGAAGAAAATGGAGGGTCCAACCTTGTGGCTTCTACTTCACCAATTGAATATCAATTAACACGAAAAGCGTGTTGGCGTACTTGTATTGTCATTAAGTTCACCTTTCCTTCATCGTAACTGTTTTTTTTTTTTAAAGTATTCTAATGTCAAAGAATCGCCTAGGTTGAACTTAAATCAAAACCTATGAAACCTACCTAAGTAAACTATACAATTATTTGCAACTCCAACACAAACACTTCCAAATTGCTCTTGATATACTTGTTATCTTCCTCCTCCACCACCTCCTCCTCCTCTCCCTCTCTCTCTTGCTTTATTGCATAAGTGCATTGCATTAGGGTTCAAACTTTGAGTTGATGATGAAAAGAAGAACTAATACTTTCTCAAGCTCAAGGACACCAGGGAAGAAGATGAGCAACTTGGAGAAGGCAAATGGGCAACCTCAAAGATGGCTTGGTATGGCTCAGTTGGAACAAATCAGATTGCAGTCCCAATTGCTCGGTTTGCTTACTCCTAATCCATTTGATCATCATCACAACAAGGTATATATATCGCCCTAAATCAAAATTGTTTTTTGCTCATGCCTTTTATCATCAGTCGACTGATCAAGTAAGCTAGCTTGGACAAAGCTTGTGGAAGGTCAAATGAATCATAATTCTCCGGTAACAACAAGGTGATTTAATTTCATATTTATATTATTGATGTTTAAGAAATATATTATATTTTATGTAGCAATTTTGTAGGTTATGAAGCTAGAAGATCAACAGCAACCTTTCCTCTCTTAAAACAAATCATGGAGGTATATATCTAGTTGGTCCTTAAGTAGTAGAAGTCACTTAATAACAGGACTAGAACTAATTGATCTTTTGATGATCCGATAACGCAGATAAATGTGTACAGTAAAGATGAACGTTTCGATTCCACGGGAACAATAATAAGCCAGAGCATTTGCAGCTCTCAAGAACTCGATTTAGATCTCAAGTTGTGATCATACATGCATCATTAACACCTCTAAGAATATATGTAAGTGTTAATTCACATGAGAATAAAGAGGAAAATTTAATATTCCGACATGAAATTGGGCCGGCAGCCAACTCAATCTGATCGAGTCAACCCACACAACCGAATTCATGAGCAGAAACACAACCCGAACCGACCGTGCGAGCCATGCATGTGGTAAAAGTTAGCATGGAATAATAACATGGGCCCAATTAGAAAAAATGGTGATATTGGAACTTGGGCCGTGGAATAATAACATGGGCCCAATTAGATAGCTAATGAACAACGATGGCTAATTAATTCGATCGAGTACGAGTCAAATGTAGTGAGTAGTGCACTGCCCACCCAGCCGCGAGAAACCCGGTGAGGTGCTACGCCATCAATCACCCCATAATTAAAATGACACTTTATTTTTTATTTTATTTTAAAAAAAAACAATTGAAACTTGGCTTTAAATTAAGTACGAAAATAATAATATTTTTCATTCGATAAACGCATAAATTTAATATATAGAGTTTTGAGGACCACGAAAGGGCAGTCAGCGGCCGTGGTTTAAACTTAGTGACGCTACTTAATTATGTCTGCCATTCCACATAAAATAGTTACAATAGACCCAACTAAAGTACAATCTTATTGCCTTCTCGTTGGGATTAAAGATGACATAAAGATATAGGCATTTGTTAATCTTAATCACGATGATTAAGTGTTTTTATATTATATTATATTGAAAAAAATAATTATCCGAATATAGAGTAAATACACGACACGCATATCTTATTTAATGAATTGCTTTGAAATTTGTTTAAGTGAATGATTAAAAGGAATCCGGTTAAGGGCTTGCAATTTGTCTAAATGAACGATAAATTAACTTTGTATTTTGGTAAAGGATCAAACCATAAAGGAATTTGGTATTCACACACTTAAAAAAACTAATTACTAAATGTTATCATATGATTCGAAGATATAAGATTTGACCATCTTCACCAATTAGGTGTTGAGTATATACACACACACCTAACCTATGTGATATACAACTACAAGCATTCATTTTTGAGAAACACATAGATGTATGTATTAATCTTTCTCTACTCCTACTTTGATCTCGCCGCAAGATCATTGTTAGTGGTCATTCCTCCAACGCCTCGTGGTCCTCTTGTGATTATTCCTTTGAATTTGACATTGATTGATACCGCTATATGCTTATCCTCTATTGATTATCTTTTGGTATCATATCATCTTCATCTCGCTTTTGTTCTTCAAAAGTCACTCTTCTCCTCATTGAAATGCACCAATCATCTATGGAACAAGAGAGACTTATGATCTAATGACGATAATTTTGAAGTGCTACACTAGTATAGTCATTATCTCATAAAAGGGTAGTCCGATGCACGAAACTCTTGTTATGCGGGATCCCGGGGAAGGATACGTAGTCTTACCCTGCATTTTTGTAAGATGTTATTTTTAGGATTTGAACCCGTGACCTTTTAGTCACAAAGCAACAACTTTACCATTACACCAAAGCTCCCCTTCAGTCATCATCTCATACTCGCCTGAAAATGTATATACCAAAAAAATATTAATTCACAGAAGTTTCAATATCCTATGGTTGCGTGTTTCATTTAGAGAAAAAAATCCCCATAAATATATTATAACTGGGATCGGAGAATGGATACCTAAATGTTACAACATGACCCTTTCCATGCACCGTAACCCTAACGCTGGGGTAAAAAAAAAGTTATTTCTATTTATCTAAATGGATTTTTAATTATTGATTATACGAGGCTTCTATTGTTGGATGTTGTTCCTGATTCGTTCATCCCGGCCCATCATCGCTAATGGCCGTGGCAAAATATGGGAAGGGCATCGGACGACTGTTTCCCATTCACGGATTCACCGGAAGTGGGAGCAGGAATCATTACAGAGGCCATTCGTGGGGAATTAATTAGAGAATTATTATTAGATTCACCACCAACTTCGAATTGCAATGCGCGACCTCTTCGCCTTTATTATCACTCGGACCAATCTCCCACTCGCATCTCATCTCATGGACTCATGGTGGTGATCTTCCATGGAGAAGCCTTCGCATCATCCTCTTCGCCATCACCGCGCGTCGACGACGCGGCTGGAGGACATCGAGGAAGAGCGCCCGGCGAGCAGCCTCCCCCTGGCGCTGCGGCCGCCGGAGACGCCCACGGAGGCGATGGAGTTCCTCGCGCGCTCCTGGAGCCTCTCTGCTCTTGAGGTCTCCAAAGCGCTGACTCTGTTCGAGTCCAAGAAACCACCTTCGAATTCGTCCGCCGCCAGGAGAGAAGTGGTAGGGCGGGCGGGCGACGATTCGATTTGTCACGGATCGCCGTGTGTTTGATGAATTGATTGGTTTAATTTTGCTGTGCATGCAGAATCCAGTGGCAGAGATCACAGTTGCTAGTGCCGGTGAGGTGTCCGGGATTAGTCCGCCCATTTCGCCAAGAGACAACATCGAACTCAAGGCAAGGCATATCGATAAACATTGGATTGAAAGATCAAATTTTCCAAAAAGATTTTTTTTGAAAACTTTTTCGACACTAAATCAGTCCCCTTGTCACCTTGCTTCCAGTTGCACAGAGGCTCGCCGAGAGGGAAGACGATGGGCGCATGGCTCAAGGACCAGAGGGAGAAGCGAAGGGCCGAGGCTCGAACTCGCAAAGCCCAAGCCTACGCCGCCACCTCCGTCGCCGGAGTCGCGGCTGCCGTCGCAGCTGTCGTCGCCACCGCCGTCTTCTCTCAGGAAGGATCCAAAGCCAACGGTGGCAGCCAGATCACCGCTGCCATTGCCTCGGCCGCGGGGCTGGTGGCGTCGCACTGCGTGGAGATGGCGCAGACGATGGGCGCCACTCAGGCGCAGATCATGACGGTCATAAACTCGGCGGTTGGGGCGCAGAGCAGCGGAGACATCATGGCACTCACTGCCGGAGCTGCGACCGGTAATGATCTAGATATAATAAATAATAATAATAAAAAAGCTTTCATCAAGTTTTAATCCGACCCTCTTCGTGTTCTACCTACCGTGTAGCCTTACGAGGAGCAGCAACGTTGAGGGCGAGGCTTTGTGCAGAGATTCAAAGTGCAGCAGCAGCAACAGGGGAGAAGGAATTAGACAAGTGCCTCCTTCCCTTGACTTTTGTTGCTAGAGGAGGGCAGCTCGTTAAACGCACTAGAAAAGGTAGTGCCCCTTTTGCTAAGAATTAATTTACCAAAGAGTAGTTTTGATCGAAACACAGTGCTCAGTAATGCACATGTGGCAGGAATTCTTCACTGGAAGCAAGTTTCAGTATATACAAACTCCAAATGGGAGGTAGTATCTTGAGCCTATGACAACTGCTGTCTAAACTTTCCTTTACCAAAACTAAGACAATGCTGCTGGTCATGTATCATATTGCAGGTGGTGGTGAAAACAAAGAGTACACACATGGCTGGGACCTTCATCAAGAAGAAGAAGAGTAAGAGTAGTAGAGAGGGAATGGATAAGTTCTAGTTCCAATAGCTAGTTAGTTGACACTGTTTTCTTTCAGGTATCGTGATTGATGTTTGCTCCAACATACCTGCATGGCCTGGAAGAGAAGTGGAAGATGGAAGCAATCAGAGGGCCTATTTTGGGATCAGAACTCCAGATAGGTTAATCGAATTCGAATGCAGAAAATGTGACAAAAAGATCTGGACTGAAGGTATCAGACAAATGCTCGAGTGCCATGCCAGCATGAACATAGTGAAACCAATGTAAAGAAAAGCAAATTTGAAGTTGTATGATAAGAATGGATTTGATATTACTTCTAAAGACGATCTCCAAATCTACATCGCCGAATGGTTGCCGTGTTTTTGCTTGCTTCCATGTAGGCAAAATGACTGTGTACATGTCCAGATCGATTTCGTAGGTGTTATGCTCCCCTTGTGATGCACCTTGATCGTGTCTCAAAATGGAGATGATGGTAAGCTGGAGATGTAACTTGAAAGTTGACGAAGCAAAAACTCCTCGCAGTCCTGTAATACAAAAATGTCAGTACCAAGCCAGGAAGAGATTTTCGGTGTTGGCCATCTGAAATTTAAGTCAGTTTCCTGTGATGTAGAAAAGTGGAGACTGTAGCTAAAACATATAGAAAATGAAGTTGCGCACACCTCCGTCTGTAGATAGAAATTAAACCTCCTTTTATAGTGTCAGTGTAGTACTCGTGCACACATCTCAAAGTGTAGACACGATTTCCTAGACGTCTTAGGAAAAGACAAGTCAAAAAGTGTCCTTGGCACTATTCCGTAAACAACCATGCAACTTTCTAATGTGATAGTCTAGAAGTTGGCCTGCCGTTGCTCGGCCAAGTAGTCCCAACCGGGATGTAATGCACAGAGTTATTGCCCTGCTTTCCGTTCAGTCGTATTATTGTCGGAGGGTTGCGTTTTGTCCAATCGGCCATGCCTCACGCTCGAGGGTGAGGGTGGGGGATGCTGCTGCTGCTTGATTATTAGCCTTAATTGCGGGCTTTCCCAGAGCGACCATTTGGATACGATTGGGGCCGACAGAGTTGTCACGCCTGACCGGACAAACGATGCCGCCTCTCAGCTTAATTGGTTTGCTTCATGGGTCTAGGCCTTTGACTGCTCTTACTTGACCCCCCACATCTGATGCTTTTCTTCTACTTTTACCCATTAGTGGGGTTCATCACGACATCACAAGTCTTCCCCTTAAGTCTAGTCAAAGGAGGCTGTAAGTTTGACTGACTAGACAATTAGTATATTCGGAAGCTCTTTTCTTCTCGACCAGGTGATCTAGGGTTTATAACCATCGTTCGGCTGCGATGCTCTCTAATTCAAGGGTTTATAGCCGTCATTCGATTGCGATGCTCTCTGACTCAAGGGTTTATAGCCGTCATTCAGTTGTGATGCTCTCTGACTCAAGGGTTTATAGTCGTCGTTCGGCTGCGATGTTCTCTGACTCCAGGGTTTATAGCCACCATTTGGCTATGATGCGCTCTGACTCAAGGGTTTATAGCCATCATTCGGCTGTGATGCTCTCTGACTCAAGAGTTTATAGTCGTCATTCGACTCAATTGTGTGCAACCCTTAACCAATTTTCTGGCTCCTTACTGCTCTCTGCTTTGACTGTAATGTCTTTTAATTGTTGTCGACGTCACCCTAATTTCTCAAAAAATCGCTCAGATCTTCACCCATTAATGCAAAGCACACTTGGTCATACCTTGTAATCATGCCCCTGCTTCCTCATTACTGCCACCTATAACCGAATGTCATATGTCGCCTTTGCATGCCGCCGTAGGAGTGATGTGACAGAGGGTTGTTTGGATTTGATATGATACCAACTTTTTCAAATTCAATGGTCGCGATGAATTCCTGTTTTCCAAAGCCCTCAATCGGATGGCTCAGAGCAGTCACCCTCCATATTTTTAAGCCCCCAACTTTTTCTTTTACCCTACCGTCTTCCTCGCGTTCACTGTCACCTTCTCCTCTTCGTCCACAACCTTTACCTGTGATTTCCTTTGCAGTAAGCCCTTCCTCTCTTTGAATCCTTCTTTTCCCCTCCTTTTATCTGCTTCATAGTTGAATCTCCTCGTCTTCCCCCGGCCATCCCCGGGCTCTGGTATACCTCCACCGAATCTAAGTTTAATGGCAACGAGATCGACTAGATACAACTAACATATTGTTTCCTCAAAAGTTATAAGATTGTCATCCTGTCTACCTACGACCGTCCTCATAAGCCTTCTGATGGTTTTCTGCCCTTTTTTAAGGATCAATTTTTAGCCGGCCTGCGCTTTCCCATTCACGCCTTTTTCTCAAAAGTTTGTAAATATTTTCATATTTCTTTGTATCAATTAGTGTCCAAGTCTTTTAGACTATGTGCGAGGTAGTCATACTGTTCCGTTTACATGACATTCCTTTAGTACCCGGTGTGTTTCATTACTTTTACTACCGTAAGTTATCTGAGTTGAGAACCTATCTGTTTCAAGCCCGAGTGGGCATTGTTTACTTCAATAAAATGTCTTCCTCAAATAAGTACTGAAGGGAGCATTACTTCTATGTTCTTCTCCTCGTTTGGCCCGAATTCCAGACTGACTGCAGATAGAGTTGGCGAAGTCTCCTCTAGTCGACCGATATCAAAGCCGGTTGGACTACCTTCAAGCAGTCGTGAGCTTGGCTAGTCAGAAATATCACATACACCGACTATTATTAGGGGGGGGGGGGGGTTACTATATGTGTTTGGGTAAGTCATATTTGAACGTGGCTGCCCCTCCCCCTAGGCATGTCCTTTTTCTTCCCGACATCTTTGAATCTAACTGATTTCTTATCCTTTTTTGCAGCTCAAATCATGTTGAGAGCATAGCTAAACGGCAAGAGCAAGCTTGTCAACATGGAGATCAATGCCAAAGGCGTCACCAAGCTGGAGAGTTGGGGCTTATTGCAGTCGAGCACTCGGAAGAGCCAACTAGCAAAGCTGGGGGAAGCGAGGCGACAACCACCACTGGCAAATTGCCCTTGAATGACCATCTATGGCACCGATCTCAGTGCCCTCAGAGTCGACCACTTCTGGTGAGCCACTTATCCATCACCGCAAGAGGCACCGGAGACTTCTTCCCACTTGGCAACTTCAGCCCTACAGCACTCTGTTCCTTCAATTCCCTGACATTCCTCCGAGCAGGGAGAAACTTTATCCTCAGTAGTCCCTGAGAGGGAGGCTTCCCTACCTACCCCTTCATCCTCTGATCAGACACCTTTGTTATCCGAGTTGTCGGTTGGGACGATATGTGCATTGTCGGTCACCTTCTTGCCACCTCCACTAACCAGCTCAGCCGGCCAAGCATCCATAATTCACTCCTCCCCGTTGTCCAAGTCCAAGGACTCAGCCACTTCAGAGCCATCAATCATGAGAGGCCGACAAAGGATCAAGGTCATTCTTTGCTTGTCTAATGATGAGTGGCATCACCCAGACGGTGTTGAGCATCGCTCCCCTGTGCAGCAAATAACCATCCAATGTCCCCTTGCACAAATATGGGCAAATGCTAAGGCCAGAGCGACAACCCTTCCGCATGAAGAGCTAGCTGACGGCTTTATTCAGAAATCCACCAGGGTAAATTTTAACTAAGTCTTTTTTTGCATCTCCTGATTTGAATTAATTAGATTTTTCGTCTTGTATTTTTAGGTGGAGAGTTTGGTTATCTGCCAGTGGCTAGCGTTTTTAGAGTACGAAAATCAACAACTGCGAGCCCCGTCCAGCAAAGAATGCACCTCGTGGGTTCGGGTTGAATAGCTCACTGTGGAGGTTGCCCAACTGAAGAAAGATTTGGAGCAGAGCTCCGAGCAGCTGCTCGTCTCCGAACGAGCACTCAACGTGGAGAAGAACAAGAATCACGAGCAGGCCCTCCAACTTGACCGGCTAACCAAGTAGGCTCATGACTTTGAGTCGAAGATAAATTTCGCTAATGCTAGAAAACTTTAAGCCATTGAAGACCTTGACATCAAAAACAGGGAGGCTCGGGTTTTGGCTCAGAATCTTAAAGAGGCGGAAGCTACTATAGTGGTCGAGTAAGTTAGCCGAGTAGCAGAGTAAGCGACGAGTAAGTTCCAACTTGATGAGAAAGATGTTGAGCTGGCTGCCCTTAAGGCTGAGTTGGAGGCGTCCAAGTCGGCTTTCGACAAGTTCAGAGAGGAGGAACCCAGCCTATTGGAATCTTTCAGAATAAATTATCTTTGCTTTGATGATTTCAACGAGATGTTTACTGACCGGACTCTTCGACTATGGCATCGATGGCACCCTCCACCAGCTGAAGGATGGTGGCTATCTTTCCCCCGACCTGTCGAGCCACATTATAAAAAGGGAGCAGATCACCGAGTCGCTTTTGGACGATGTGCTCGATTACCTTGCTTAGTTTCTTTTTCAATCTTCTCATCGACTTTTTGTATTCTCCAAGAGTAGCTTGTAAAAATTTCTAAGTATCAATCAATGCGTGCTCGTTCAACATTTTAGAATTCTCTCTCTCCTACAATGAGTACTTGGCTGAACGACTCAAGAGTCTTGAGATGTGAGAATTAAGTTCACTTATAATACTGCTAAGCGGCTCGTGAGTCTTTGACATGCGCGGTCTGAACCTCAAGACTAATAATCTTGAGACATGAGAGCATGCTCGTTTAAAACTCGCTCGATCGGGTTGAAAGTCTTTGACACTTAGGCGCAAGGGCTTCACTCGCTTATAGCATGACCTGTTGGGATATGCTCGATGCGGGTGCATGCTAGGACACGTTTCGTAAACATGCGCAATGGAAAATAAAACAATAATAATTCCTAATTATTGCATCACACACACCACACGCATACAAAAATACAACATGCCAAACATGATAGCATAATTTAAATTTTATGAGAAGTAAATTTACGCTAATTATACCTTACAGATGACCTATAACGAGAAGGACATCAACCGTAGCGATGTTATTGAACCTCGCCTCTATTCGTGTCCACGCCGAGCTCCTCAAGACAACTCCTTGAGTATAAGTCTCTCTCTCGGAAGTTACTAGTCATAAGCGAATAAGAGGGATCAAGAGGAAGAAGAATAAAAGCACACAAGGGAGAGTTTTTTCTCCCTTGTGGTGGTCACGACAATAAGAGGGAGCACCTCTTGTTGGCAGTGGGAGAGAGAGGAGAGGGAGAGGAGGATTATGCTTCCAAAATCCAATCAACAAAATAATGAAACTTGTATCTAATTCTCTCTCAATTACATTTATATATAATTCTCTTTAATGAGTTGGATTAGAAAGCCCAAATCTAACCCAATATCTTTTAACAAAAAATTAGCTCATTAACCCCTTGGTTTGGTTTACAACTAAATTAAGTTGGTTCGTGACTAATTCATAATTAAACCAAATATGGTTCAACTCTACCATAAGAGATGTAGCTCATCCACGCTTCCATTATGACAAATATTTTCATATTTATCTTATGTATGATCCAACCAAATATTTATCTCTTGATCTAAAAATTTTATTTTTTAACTTACTTTACATCTTTTAGAGACTCGTCAGTGCGTGTGACCCAATAGATTCCTGGTTTATCTTAGTCGCCCATAATTAACTACTTAATTATAGAATGATTATGAGTGACATCTAATAGTACATCATGATCCCCAATTAGCCGGAAAATCATAAATGATCTTAGAACTAATTCTAAGCCCTTCGGCAGCTACAATGAGTTGTGTCT
>JBBMJZ010413114.1:23598966-23611324 GCA_037833815.1 Zingiber zerumbet | reverse complement strand
AATGGATGTCTTCAGTTCTTCAGTCGGCTGGTGCGGTATGTTCTGATATTTCTGACAAGAGAGGCAGGTAGACATTGTTCGGGTGTTATCCTCATGTAAGGTAGGCCAGAAGTACCCCGCTAGGAGGATTTTTCTTGCCAATGAATGACTGCTCGGATGAATGCCGCAGGAGCCTTGGTGAACTTCTTGTATGATGTACTGGATGTCTTCCGATCTGGCGCACTGGAGCAGTGGTCTCAAGAAGCCTCTCTTGTACAGGTGGTCTCCAATTAATGTGAACCGTCCGACTTTTTTTTCTATTAACCAAGTCTGCTACCTAATCGGTTGGCGTGCTGCCCGACCGAAGGAACTTAATCAAAGGTGTCCTCCATTCGTTCGAGGTCCCTCCTTTAGCTGACCTCTCGATATGAGCCACCAACATTACCTGCCCAATTGGCTTATCTAGCCCTACCGAGGTTAAGGAACTCACTACTTTTGCCAGCTCGTCTGCGTATTGATTCTCTGCTCGGGAGATTTTTTGGATAATCACTTCATGAAATCCGGCCTTTAACTTTTCAAATGCCTCCGCATATACCTTAGTCTGACATTGTTTATTTCAAAAGTCTCCAATAACTGCTATGCTGCCAATTGAGAGTCTGAGTGGATGAGGACTCGGGTGACTCCTATGTGTTGAGCCACTTGCAACCCGGCGATCAACGCTTCATACTCTGCCTCATTGTTCATGGCTAGATAGTCCAGCTGCATGAACAACTACATTCGATCTTCACGTGGTACCCACATCGATGCCTTGCTTGGTGGACGATCTATCCACATATATCTTTCAAGTTACCTCCATCATAAAATTGGCTAAGGCTTGCACCTTGATTGTCGATCTGGGCTAGTACTGTATGTTAAATTCGCTTAGCTCCATGATCCACTTGATAAGCTAGCTAGATGCTTCAGGGTTGAGGAGAATCTGCCCTAGAGTGTTGTTGGTAAATACAATTATAGGATGCGATAAAAAGTATGGGCATAACCTCTGAGCAACGAGGACCTGTCTGTACGCCAACTTCTCAAGACAGGTGTAGCGACATTCAACATCTTTCAATATATAACTCAAAAAATACAACGAGTGTTGTTCAGCGTCATTTTGTCACACCAACATTGAGCCAACCGCTTACTCTATGGACGACAAGTATATCCAGAGTGGCTTGCCAGCGTTGGGCTTTATCAATACAGGTAAGGAGGTTAGGTAACTCTGGAGCTCTTTCAACGCTTTGTCACACTTGGCATCCTATTGAAATTTTATAAATCGGTGCAAAACCTTGAAGAACGGGTGGCTCCGGTTAGACGATTTGGAGATGAACCTTGACAATGTTGTGATCCGTCCGGTCAGCCGTTGGGCTTCCTTCAGATTACGTGGAGGAGGCATGTCTTGGAGCGCCTTTGCTTTACTTGGGTTTGCTTCAATCTCCCGCTCGGTCACGATATAACCGAGAAAACGTCAACTCCTTACTCCGAACAAGCACTTGTTTGGATTGAGCTTGATTCCATAGCTCCTCAGCGTTCGGCAGGTCTCCTCGATATCTGCACAGAGATCAATGGCTCGGAGGGATTTTATCAAAATATCGTCCATGTATACCTCCATGTTTCAGTCGATCTGCCCTCAGAACACCTTATTCATCAGCCTCTGGTAGGTGCCCCCTACGTTTTTCAATCTGAATGGTATCACATTACAATAGAAGGTCCCATTGGCCGTAACAAAACTAACCTTCTCTTGATCTTCTTTGGCGAGTGGAACTTGGTGGTAGCCCCGGTACACATCCAACATGCAGATCAACTCACAACCCACCATCGAGTCCACCATCTAATCAATGCACAGTAGCAGGTAGTAATCCTTTGAACAGACCTTGTTCAAGTCTTGAAAGTCAATGCAGACCCGTCATTTATTGCCTAGTTTGGAGACTAGCACCACATTTGTCAGCCATCACAGAAATTGTACATCGCGTATATGGCCTACCTCCAACATCTTTTCTAGTTCCGCTCGAATTATCTGATTTTGCTCTGAGCTGAAGTCTCTTTTCTTCTATTTCACAGGCCTTGCGTCTGGCCGGACATGCAGCTAATGCTAGGCGATGGTCGGTGAGATGCCCGGGAGCTCATGCGTCGCCCATACAAACACATCGTGGTTTTACCTTAGACAGACAACTAGCTGTTGGTGCAGGTTGCACTAATAGTCTGGTTTTGATGTATGACAAATAGGTTAAAGTTAGATGGATTGTTTGTTTAACACTTTTACCAAGTGTGCAGGAGTTGACTGGTCTGAAGGACCTAATATCAGGCTGAAATCCAGCTAGGTTCGTAGAGCCAATAGCTGGTGCAAAGTCCAGATAGGTCTGCGGGGCCCGATATCTGGTGGGAAGTCCGGTTGAGTCTGCGGACATGACAACCAGCCAAAGTCGAGTTGGATCTATGGACCTGACAACTAGGGGGAAGACCTGGTCAGTCAGAGGCAAGTTGAGTGACTGCAAGTGGTAAGTAAAGGTAAGCAACTGGAGGAGAGATCCAGTGAGAATTCGTTCCCCGTTAAAGGAACTGTAGGCGTCAGTCCAGCTTAGGTCCATTTGGGAAACCTAAGTTAAGACCATGACTAGATCCTGGTCCTGAGGAGACGGGATATTATTACTACTCATAATCTATTATGTTGTGTTAACTCTGTTTTGCAGGGTAAAATATAATTTTTGATTGCTTGGACTAACCTTTTCTTGCAGGTGGAAAGGGCTGAAGAAGGGTGTCCAGAGTTGGTCCGGGCACCCAGACCAAGCTCGCCTGGGCAGGGCCGTGGGCACCCAAGCAGTTCGGGAGCTAGGACTCATTCAAGCACCCGAACCCAAAAATTAATCCACGAGCTTACGTGGAATGCATCATTGGCCAAGCCACATGGTCCAGGCGCCCGGAGGGGTTCTAGGTGCCTGGAATGAACCTATTTAAAGGTCTTTGACTCGGAGCTTCAGAACAACAACTGTAACGACTTTCTCTTCTGTTCGGTGCTCTGAAAAAGCTCCTGCAACAATGTGGAGCTCCTCCGACAACCGACAATCAAGATTTTTTTTCTTTTAGTTGTCGGTAACACTATTTTATAGTTCTTGTACTTGCAATTTGTAACAATTTCAAACTATTAATGGATTGCCCAATGAAAGCACTCGACGAGTGAGAGCCTTGGAGTAGAGTCGTCGAAGGCTCTGAACAAAGTAAAAACTTGGTCGTGTTAGGATTGCTTCTTATTCTTCCACTGACTATCTGTTTTAAATCGAATTTTCGACGATCGCTATTCACCTCCCCTCTAGCATTCTTTCTGATCCTACACTAGCTCCTCCTTCTGTTCCGCAACCAGGTTGGTCGCGATAAAATTCGTGGCTTCCGGTTGGCTGCGATGCACCTAGACTTCTTCTTTCTCATTATAGATCAGGGTGGGAGGTCTTCCAGAATTGCAGTTACCTCAAGCCGTGGAGCCTTTCATGTGGCCCGTGACTCTACTTTCACTATTTTGATGTAGCACCACCGAACCGCCAGCTGGTTATCCTTAACCTCTCCGACCAAGTTATCCATGGGGAACTTGATCTTTTGGCAGAATGTTGACACGATCGCTATCGCTCGAAACTCGTTCAGCATCGGTCGGCCCAAAATGACATTGTAGGCAAACGGTGCATCCATCACAATGAAGTTCGTCGTCCTCGTCATCTTGAATGGCTCCTCTCCGAGGGATATGACCAGTCGAGCCTGCCCGATTGACAATACACCATTGCCCGTGAACTCGTATAAGGGAGTCGTCATAGGCTACAGCTCGTCCCGATCAATTTGCAGTTGATTGAATGTCTTCTTGAAAATAATATTTACCGAGCTGCCTGTATATACAAAAGTGCGGTGAATAGTGTAATTAGTAATTACCGCTTTAATGATCAGAGCGTCATTGTGAGGGACTTCCACTCCCTCTAAGTCTTGATGACCGAAACAGAATTCTGGTCCTTTTGTCGTTACTTTAATGCATTCGACGGTGTGAATTTCTAATCGCCAGACATGCGACTTCAGAGCCCGGTTAGAGTTGTCGTCGGTCGGGCCTCTTGTAATCATTCCAATATTGCCCCAAGAGGCATTGTTGCGATTTGCTTCCTCTCGAGTAGACAAGTGTTCCTGTTCGGCAGATGCTCGGGTAGAACTTTGATAATTACCGCGCTGATGCTGCTGTCGATGCTCTTAAATCACTGGTCTCCTCTCTTCGCAGCCCACTCCCGCTCATAGGTGACGCTGCCCATCAAGAGAGGGGGATTACCGGCAGAATCTCAATGAAGCCGCTTAGCGGGGCTTCAATTTAAGACTGTAGCAGTCTTTGGTGTTGTGCGTTGTTGTCCAATGATAAGAGCAAAAAAGTGAGGTCCATGGCCGGGGCTCGATGGGCCTCGCCTGCTCAGTCTCCACATGTTGGACCGCTTGGGTCCGGGGCTCTTGGTGCTGCTGTGCTATTCCCGCTCGGGGCCTCTTTGGTGGTTGATGTGCATGGGTCGATCGAAGCTCCGAGACAAAAGGGGATCACTTCCTTCCTCCAAGTCGTCTAGACTTCTTCGACATTGATGTACATGGTAGCTCGCCCGAGCAGATGATCGAAGTTTCTCGGAGCCTGCCGGATGAGTGACCAAAAGAACTCGCCATCTACAAGTCCTTGGGAGTAAGGGCTTATCAAGATCTCTAGTGTGGCGAATGGAACTTGCATAGTCATTTGGTTAAACCTTTTAATATATACCCGCAGTGCTTCCTTGGGTACGCTTAACCGTACAGGTTGACATTTATTTTCTGATGGCGGCGACTGCTGGTGAAGTATTGTAGGAATGCCGACCGAAAATCTTTAAAGCTACGGATGGATCCGATCGGCAACCTCTTGAACCACCTTTGAGCTAATCTGGAGAGCGTGATGAGGAACACCCGACACTTGACTCCATCGATAAACTGGTGGAGCGTTGCCACATTATCAAATTTGATTAGATAATCTTCGGAGTTAGTTGCTTGCGTGTATTCCCCGATCATCAAAGGTCTATAATGATGTGGCAGCTGGTCATCGAGGATTTCCTGGTAGAATTGCTGGTTAATCCGTTCAGGAGAGGTATCGAGCAGATGTGCTTTACCTTTCCGCTCATCTCGGACGAGCGCCTCATCTAATGAGGAGCTAGGTGTCCGCTCCGCTCGACCCTGCTCTTTTGACGGCGCGCGGAACAATGCGCGGTGGTAAGGGATGAGCGCGTTCGGCGCGTCTCGGGACACACCGGTTGGCATGTTGCTTTGCTTTCGACCGACCTAATCTTCTGCTCGGGCTCTGGGTTCAGCGTGTTGGCCCGTTACTAACGCGGCAAGGTCGTTTGCTCAGCTGTCGGCTGTCGTCTGTCGTCTGCTGCTACTCTATCATCTTCGCCGCTTGGGCTTGTATCAGCAACTTCAAGTTTTCTTGCGTTAGTGTTACCATTGTAAGTTGTTCAACGTCCTCCATCTTTGTACTTCAGATTAAGGTAAAGATTCCCACAGTTGGCACCAAATATGATTCTGTCCAAAAACGGAGATGATGGCAAGCTGGGGATGTTGCTTGAAGGTTGACGAAGCGAAGACTCCTCGCAGTCCTACAACACAAAAGTGTCAGGGCTGGGAAGAGGTTTCGGGCGTTGGCCATCCGACGTTCAAGTCAGTCTCCAGTGATGTAGAAAAGTGGAGAACTGTAGCTAAAACATATAAAAAACGAAGTTGCGCATACCTCCACCTGTAGATAGAAACCTCCTTTTATAGTATCACTATAGTACTCGTGCATACATCTCAAAGCGTAGACACATTTTCCTAGACGTCCTAGGAAAAGACAAGTCAAAAAGTGTCCCTGCACTATTTCGTAAGCAATCATACAACTCTTTGATGTGATAGTCTGGAAGCTTCTAAAATATGATTTTGCCTGCTAGATATGCTCTGTTGTCAGTAGCACAAACTCCCAAAAAGATATGACAAGATAGCTAGTGGGCCCACACGCGGCCAACCAGTCGCTGCTCGGCCAAGTAGTCCCAGCTAGGACATAATGCATAGAGCTATTGCCCTTCTTTCTGTTCAGTGATATTGTTGTCGGAGGGCTGCCATTTGTCTGATCGGACATGCCTTCCTCTCGAGAGTAGGGGTCCGGGGGAGTTGCTGTTTAGCTATTAGCCTTAATCGTGAGCTTTCCCAGAGCAGCCGTTCAGACACGATTGGAGCCGACCGGGTTGTCACGCCCGACCAGACAGACGATGACGCAGTTTGGCTTAATTGATTTGCTTAATGGACCTGTGCCTTGACTACTCTGACTTTGACCCTCACGCCTGCTATTTTTCTTCTACTTTGACCCACTGGTGGGGTCCCCTTTATCACCGCATCACACCTAATGGTAGATGGTTGTTACTCCGGTTCTTGGTGAAATCAATGTCGTCGTCGACAAAGACCTGCCAAATACAATGATCATCCATTTCTCAATCTAACAGCAAAGTGGAGGTAGATAATCATGTTGTTTCATGCAAAGTACAAAAATTTAAACCAAAGAAGTAACAAGGACTTAAAACAATCAATTTCAACATCACCATATACGCCTTCAGTATAAGTGTGGCTGTCTGATAAATTGTTGTGCTCGATTATGACCTAAAGAATGACACTTACTTGGCATATAATTGCCACTGACAAAGTTATTATTTATTTCCATATATCAATATGCATGAGTAAAGTGCAAAACAACCGAAACTAGCCATTAACTTTTAATCATGCATGTTCAGAAAACAGCTAAATGAATTCGACTACTCATTGGTAGCTAGCATCAACCAGATTGAGCATTCAATTAATTCAACACAGCGACAACTACTCAAGGACTAGAGGCTAAAACATATAACTTATGTGTTAAATCTGTATAATGCACAACACGTTTAGAAGTTCCAAAAGTGCTGAAATGAAATCAAGACACTAAAATGAGTTTGGAGTGTTGATAGCTTGGTATAGAACCAGATTCACAAGTGATTCCAAGTTTTATAGACGTTATTCAAACCAGCCTTAGCCAGTTGAAACTGTTGGAGGCATAAAGAAGCTCAACAATCAAAACTACAACACGCTGACAACGAGTATGGAATCATATCTGCAAAGACATGATCTCTAGGAGATTGTTGGTGGAAGTGAAGTTGAGATTGCCCAACAGAAACTGGACTAACCACTGGATCGATTGGGTAGGACCATTTGGTGGCAGCCTCACCGGCATATGGATCTTCTACGACCGAGTGTCCATGGTGAGGGCAATTTGTGCCTGTTCCAAAACACACTGATGACTTCTGAGGAGTTAAATTGGTTAGCTAAATTGTTGCAGGCTTGTAGTTCGATGTCAATTAAGCTACTGAATTAGTTCATATCTTGTCCAATAATCGTCCTATTGTATGTTTCTTTTATATTTACATAATGCTAAATTTATGATTGTACTATCAATGACTTTTTGATAGATTTGACAAAGAAAAAACTTTACTTTAAACAGAGTGGGTGAGAAAATAAATTGAAACTAAGTTTAGAAATCTACATTTACAAGGATCCTCATCCTTACTAAAACTCAAGTTTTTGTTTCATAATTCATCAATATCCCCCAAGATATACCTTAACTTTACCTTACCGTCAAAAAAAGTTATTTGTATATCATAAATATATTTATATCAAATTATGCCAATATATTTTAAGAGTTTTGATATACTCAAGGAAAAATTTTAAGAAAAACTCTCAAGGGTAGACGCATAAATGATAGGACCCACCATTTCACTTTTGATAGATTCTATTATTTATGTGTCTATCCTTAAGAATTTTCTTTAAGAATATCATTTTTCATATATTGTAAATCACTTTTGCATGTGCATTATATTTATTAATCTTGGAAATAAAAAATTGCTATTATATTAATGAACATCTCCAAGATTCATTCATATTGCCACATGATTTTAACCTGAAATTTCATTTTCGAAAAATTAGTGATAATTTGTTAATAGTCAAAATGATAATATGAGTATATTATTACTGAGTAAATGTTTAACATAAAATAGTTCTATGGTTAACATAAATTTCGAAGACAGCATTGAATGGCTGATATATTTTTGGCATCGACTTCTAATTAATGAGAATTTTAAGCGGTTTGCCTCTACAATAGGCTATCTCCTACTTTCTGTACTTTACGATATTTACTATTTTCTGATTGTTTTTCATGCTCTCCGATGTTTCCTCCGCGACTTCATATGAATTACCTGGAATCACCAGTTTTGTCGTCCTCGTGCATTGCGCTGCCACCATTTCAACCAATTTGCCCTCGAGAAAACAGAGAAAATAGTAAATAAAACAATGCAGCTTAGATAGGAAGAATCTGTAATCCGGAGGGAGAGGGGGAAGAGAATTGTTCGTACCATGCCATCATCGCCGACCAAGAAGACGCCGGTCAAGTTCGCGCGCCGCACGTCGAGCGGCCACGTCGTCAGCCTGTCACGCGACGAGGACGTTGATGTCGCCGGCGAGTTCATCTCCTCCGGTGGCCCCAATGACTACGCCAACTACACCGTCCACATGCCTCCCACACCAGACAATCAGCCTTATAACGCCGCCGCGGCCGGAGTCAGCGGCGGCCCTTCCTGTAAGCCCGACGACCTCCCAGCTCCGCCATACAGGAAGCGAGCGACCCGACTGAGCAAGGACGAGGGGGACTTCGTCGGAGGCGGTGGAGGAGGCGAAGCGTCCGGGAAGTTGGACCGCCGGGTTTCGGTCATGAAGTCGCCGAACAATAAGTCGATGTTGCTAAGGAGTCAGACGTCGGATTTCGACCACAATCGGTGGCTGTTCGAGACCAAGGGCACTTACGGGATCGGAAACGCCTTCTGGTCCAAGGACGAGGTAGAGTACGACGAGGATGGCGAGCCGATGAGGATGGCGGACTTCTTGGAGAAGCCATGGAAGCCGCTCACCAGGAAGGTGCAAGTCTCGCCGGGCATTCTCAGTCCCTACAGGTAACAAAAGCCCAACACGCATGCGATCAATTGGTAATATATATATCAATGAATCGAGTCAGAGTCGATTTGGCAATGGCATTGCAGGCTTCTAGTGGTGGTACGATTTGTGTTCCTGATTCTTTTCCTCTCGTGGCGGGTTCGAAACCCAAACCCAGACGCGATGTGGCTGTGGGGTTTGTCCATTGTGTGCGAGATCTGGTTCGCCTTCTCATGGTTGCTGGACCAGTTGCCGAAGCTCAATCCCATCAACCGTGTGGCCGACCTCGCTGCCCTCCGCGAGAAGTTTGACATGCCGTCGCCGACGAACCCCCTCGGCAGATCCGACCTTCCTGGCCTCGACGTCTTCATATCCACCGCCGACCCGGAAAAGGAGCCACCGCTGGTCACTGGAAACACGATCCTTTCAATTCTCGCCACCGAGTACCCTGTCGAGAAGCTCTCTGTTTACATTTCCGATGACGGCGGGGCGCTGCTCACCTTCGAGGCCATGTCGGAGGCTGCATCCTTCGCCCAAGTTTGGGTCCCCTTCTGCCGCAAGCACAACATCGAGCCGCGCAACCCGGATAGCTACTTCGGCATCAAGCGCGACCCGACCAAGAACAAGAAGCTGCCGGACTTCGTCAAGGATCGCCGTTGGATCAAGCGGGAGTACGATGAGTTCAAGGTCCGCATCAATGGCCTTCCCGACGCCATCCGGCGCCGCTCCGAGGTCCTAAATGCCCGCGAGCGGAAGCTTGCTCGCCAGGGCAACGGTGGCAGCGAGGAGGGTTCTACGGCCGCTGCAGTCGATTCCAAGTCTCCTCCCGCGGCCACTTGGATGGCCGACTCTACGCACTGGCCGGGCACTTGGGCGGCTCCTTCGCCAGATCATTCCAAGGGCGACCATGCTGGTATCCTCCAGGTGATGATCAACACTCCCCATCACGAGCCCGTCTACGGTTTCCCCGGCGAGCACCCGTACCTCGACTTCACGGGCATCGACACCCGCTTACCGATGTTTGGGTACGTCTCCCGCGAGAAGCGCCCAGGATACGACCATAACAAGAAGGCCGGCGCCATGAATGCCATGGTGCGCGCCTCAGCCATCCTCTCCAACGGCCCCTTCATCCTCAACTTCGACTGCGACCATTACATCTACAACTCGTTTGCCATCAGGGAGGGCATGTGCTACATGATGGACCGTGGCGGCGACCGCGTCTGCTACGTCCAGTTCCCGCAGCGCTTCGAGGGCATCGACCCCTCCGATCGCTACGCCAACCACAACACCGTCTTCTTCGACGGCAACATGCGCGCCCTCGACGGTCTCCAAGGCCCCATGTACGTCGGCACCGGCTGCCTCTTCCGCCGCTACGCGCTCTACGGATTCAACCCCCCGCGCGCCAATGAGTACACGGGACTCTACGGCCAGAACAAGCGTCCAGCGCCGCCGCCGCCTGGACCGCCCAATTCGGGGAGCTTGGACGAGGAGGCACAGTCGATGGCCACGCACCCGGACCTCATCACGCCGATTAAATTTGGCAACTCCAAAATGTTCATCGATTCCATTGCAGTGGCCGAGTTTCAAGGTCGCCCCTTGGCCGACCACCCAGGTATCAAGAACGGTCGCCCGCCCGGTGCCTTGCTGGAGCCACGCCCAACCCTCGACGCAGCCACCCTCGCGGAGGCTGTTTCCGTCATCTCCTGCTGGTTGGTGCGCCTATCGATGCAATTTCATCGTCTACTTTCTACCGAAAGTTTCATCGAACAACTTGCGTGCAGGTACGAGGATAAATCAGAGTGGGGGGAGAGGATTGGGTGGATCTACGGATCCGTGACAGAGGACGTGGTGACGGGCTACAGGATGCATAATCGCGGTTGGCGGTCGATCTACTGCATCACCAAGCGCGACGCCTTCCGGGGAACAGCGCCGATCAACCTCACCGACCGGCTACACCAAGTGCTGCGATGGGCGACTGGCTCCGTGGAAATCTTCTTCTCGCGCAACAACGCCTTTCTCGCCTCGTCGCGCCTCAAATTTCTGCAGCGCATCTCCTACCTCAACGTCGGCATCTACCCCTTCACCTCCATCTTCCTCCTCACTTACTGCTTCCTCCCGGCGCTCTCCCTCTTCAGCGGCACCTTCATCGTGCAGACCCTAAACATGACCTTCCTCATCTACCTCCTCCTCATCACCACCACGCTCATCCTGCTATCCTTGCTGGAGGTGAAGTGGTCCGGGATCGCGTTGGAAGAGTGGTGGAGGAACGAGCAATTCTGGGCCATCGGCGGCACGAGCGCGCATCTAGCGGCGGTGTTGCAGGGACTGCTCAAGGTGATCGCCGGCATCGAGATCTCCTTCACGCTAACCTCCAAGTCGGCGAACGAGGACGAAGACGACATCTACGCCGACCTGTACGTGGTCAAGTGGACAAGCCTCTTCATCCCGCCGCTCACCATCATCGTGGTGAACCTGGTGGCCATGGTGATCGGCGTGTCGAGGACGGTGTACAGCGAGATCCCGCAGTGGAGCAAACTGCTTGGTGGGCTCTTCTTCAGCTTCTGGGTGTTGGCCCACATGTATCCCTTTGCTAAGGGCCTTATGGGCCGAAGGGGGAGGACCCCCACCATCATCTGGGTTTGGGCCGGAATCGTCTCCATCACGGTGTCGCTCTTGTGGATCTCGATCAACCCGCCAGATGGCAACCCGACCGGTGAGATCGACGTGTGAAATTCGCAATTGGAACACGCACACAAGTTGAATGACATAATTTCTGCGCCACTCAAGTGGATAGATAGCTGTAAATTTCTTACATGTAATGTTTCAAATTTGTTCATTTAAATATAAAACATACCTATACAACATCTACTCATTAGATTGTGACAATTAGATGTGGATTAAATGGCCTTTCAAATTATGAGTCGAGGTAACAGATATTAGAATATAATGAGGACTGAATTTGGTTCCTGTGTTTTTAATTCTCATGCTCGAGAACTGATCTCAAGAATCGCTTTCCTGAGTTGGCATGTTGGGACCTAGACATCATATATGGCCTCTTTCATCATTCAATTGCATGGATTGTTTGAAATGTAGCCAGTGCTGCCGCAAGTTCTTTGTTTGGGATCATCCATTAGCAACACAAGGCAAGGAGGTGGCTAAGTTGTGTTGAAGCTTTTCTTTTCAGTCCATAGCTGGTCTTTTCGTTGCATTCAAACACGAACAAGGAAAAAAAAACCTCCCTCTGGAAGATTCCTTTGTGAAGAAAAAAATAGCAAAAGAAGAAGAAAGTATAGAAGTGAATCATGCATTTGATATTCATCTAATACCGATTTAT
>JBBMJZ010413114.1:23576113-23587110 GCA_037833815.1 Zingiber zerumbet | reverse complement strand
AAACAAAAGAACCAGAAGGTTTAGAAGAAGAGAGTTACTCAACTATGAACCTTTATATAATTCTAGGTTCCTAATCCCGACAATTCAGGTCTTACTATTGCATGCACGCTAGTTTGACTTACTTAGCCAGCACAGGATTTACAGAATTAAGAACTATAGTTTCGTCTTCTCTCTTAGCTATTTACAGATGAGAGCATCTGATAAGTACTGAGGACTATTGTTATAGAACAACAAAACAAAAGAACCAGAAGGTTTAGAAGAAGAGAGTTACTCAACCATGAAGACTAATTTACAATAGGAACAATAATTACAGAACCTTTATATAATTCTAGGTTTCTAACCTCGGCAATTCAGGTCTTACTATAGCATGCACGCTAGTTTGCCTTACTTAGCCAGCACAGGATTTACAGAATCAAGAACTATAGTTCCGTCTTCTCTCTTAGCTAGTTACAGATGAGAGCATCTGATAAGGACTGAGGACTATTGTTATAGAACAACAAAACAAAAGAACCAGAAGGTTTAGAAGAAGAGAGTTACTCAACTATGAACCTTTATATAATTCTAGGTTCCTAATCCTGACAATACAGGCATGACTCTATACTTGGCCTCTGTGGAAGATTAAGAGACAATTCTGCATCTTACATTTCCAGGAAATCAAGGCATCTCCAAGAAAAATGCACTAGCCTGTTGTAGACTTACTAGCATCTAGGTAGCCAGCCCAATCTGCATCACTGTACGCAGTCAAATGAAGAGCATATTTTGTAGGAAAATACAACCCACGAGTAGATGACCTAATTAAGTATCGAATAATATGACGAACTAGCAAGATAAAGATGTCGAGGTGATTACATAAATTTGCTAACTTTATGGATAGCATATGAGATATCAAGCCTGATTGTTAGGCAGATAAGACTACCAACAAGTTGCCTATATAACTAAGGATCAGGCAAAAGCTCGTCTTCATATTTTCAGTATTTCACATTCACCTCTATTGGCATATGAACAACCGTAGCATCCTTTAAACCAGCTAGTTCAATGAGATCTTGAATATATTTATGTTGATTTAAGAACAAACCATGATCTCGATAGTGAACTAGCCCCCAAAAATATGAGATGCCCAAGATCTTTCACTTTAAATGTACTATGCAACATATTTTGAAACTATCAGCCCATTGTCATTACCAATGATGATAATATCATCAACATAGACTAAGAGAAAGACCATACCAGTGGTTGTCTTATGAAAGAAAAGTGATGAATCATATTGACTTTGTGTGAAAGAGAAGGTGAGGAGTGTTGCGAAACTTCTCGAACCATGCTCTAGGTGCCTGCTTCAACCTATACAAAGAGTGTCTTAGCTAGCAAACTTTATGAGAAGCAATGATTAACATATCGAGCGGAAGTTCCATGTAAACCTCTTCCTTAATATCCCCATTCAAGAAGACATTTTTTACATTTATCTGATGTAAAGGCCAAGATTTAGAGGATGTAATAGCAAGAATGATTCTCACTGTGACTATCTTAGTAATTGGTGCAAATGTTTCTTCGTAGTTGAGGCCATATTCTTGTTTATTGCCAAGAGCAATCATTCGAGCTTTGTATCTATCTAAAGATCCATTAGATTTGAGTTTCATAGTTTAGACCCACTTACTACCAATGAACTTAGGACAAGAAACAATGTCTCTAAGTATCGTTTTCCTCAAGTGCTTGAAGTTCTTCTTTTATTGTAGGGTTGTAAACGAGCCGAGCTCGAGCCAGCCTAGTCTCGAGCTCGGTTTGACTCGATTTATACCGGCTTGACTCGAGCTCGAGCTCGATATTTAATTATGGGCTCGGGCTCGAGCTCGAATTTTTTTATTTTTAATAAATAAATTAATATATTATAAAAATATATATTATTACTGGCTCGTTTTGCTCGACGAGCTAGTAATAATTAGACTTGAGCTCGATTCGATTTCTAATTAAGTTGGCTCGAGCTCGGTCAACTTTGAGCTTGAGTCGAGTTTTGACCAAGCCGCTCGTGTGTGGCTCATGAGTGGCTTAACTCATTTGCACCCTTACTCCATTGATTGTTGCCAACACTCATGTTCTATAGCCTGTTTATAACAAGTGGGGATGGAAATAGAAGATTAAGTAGTAGACATAGTCACAGGGCATGGAAAACCATACCTTTAGGAGGTTTGTGAGGTTTAGAACTTTTTCAAAGAAGAGGTGGAATCATTCGATATATATTCACCACCTGAATCAGATTGTAAGATTTTGATTTTGACAGAAAATTGTGTTTCATGTAGAACATGAAAAACTTGAAACACGACAATACCTCACTTTTAGACCGAAGAAAATATACCCAAGTAAAACGAGCGAAATCATCAATAAATGTAGCAAATTATTTGTAATGTTGGCAATTCCCTATACATCAGTATGTATGTGTTCAAAAGGTTTGGTGGTGCGGTTTTTATGCATCTGAAAAGGAAGTGTTTTGCTTTTACAAAGTTTGCAAGATGCATAACCAACAATATCATTATTAGAAGAAGTCGAATTTTTATTTCCAAGTAAATCAGATTTAAGCAAGACTCGAAGTACGTGAGAATTAGGATGACCTAAACGTCTATGTCATACTTGATTATCACATTGAACAACATTACAAGCAACATAATTTGACATCAGTGAGGGAGATAGAAACAAAGGAAAAGGCATCCCACTTTAGGTCCCTTTGTGATCATCTTCCCAGACATTTGATCCTGCACAAGACAACCAGAATTTGAAAATTGAACATTACAATTGTTGTTAACTAATTGACCAATTTAAGATTGGTGGACAACTTAGGAGACACAAAAACAGTATTTAAAGAGGTCGAAATATCACCAATAGATGTGATGGGTGATGTTGGGAAACTGCAAGTGCACGGTTCTATCATCAAGGTATAAAATAGCGATCTCACAAGTACTGTTAACTAAGCACTAGGTGATTTCGCACGGCGAGTTATCTAGACAATTGAAAGTTGGTTCACGAGCGCTTGAGAGAGAGAGTCATTTAGAGAAGAGAAAGAGAGGAAAGAGAGAGCAAAGAGAGAGAGTAGACAATAGAGAGGGAGAAGAGAGCGGGAAAGAGTGTGAGCGTAAGTGAACGAAGGGAGATGGTGAAGTTGGATTTGGGGATCTAGATTTCAGTTTTATTATGTTCATCTACCTAACTCTATGCTTACATTCTTGTAGGGCATGTAACCAAAGACTTGCACAATCCCGCGAATATCTCATCGGAGAGTTTACCAAGTTCTAACGCCATTAAGTAAAGATGTAACTCTAAAAAGTCCGGTTAAAGGGTTATCCTAGGGCCCCTGGTCATACAATCGCTAGAATTATCTAATGTACTTCTTAACGGTAGATTAATGATATTAAGTAGAAGAGGTAATATAGAAAGTCTGATTAAAGGGTACCCTTTGTCACTAAGAGTTCCCCGTCATACAATCGCTAGATTACGCAAATTACTTCCTAACATTAATTTGGGGAAAATTTACAAGCTCTAATTAGCTTCCCTGGTAGAGAATTGCCTCTGTTTCAAGGGATGTCGTAGAGAGTAAGGATACCCCGTCACAGGGTTCCCCGTTCATAAAATCCAAAGCACTTCCTCTATACGGTGAACAGAACTCTACATCTACTTAAGTTGTCCTTGTACATATTTCGCCAAATACATACAAGGCACAAGATACATAGAACATGTCAATAAACATATCATAACACAGGAAAATATCCAAATATATAGTTCATACATCACATCACAACTATTTCCTGCTCCTAGATCTAGAGATCTATTCTATTGTGAAGGATTTACAAACCAAAGACATAAAATAAAGCATACCAACAATCCCAAATCTAAGGAAGGAGAAGAAATGCTTATTGAGGAGTTTGCCAGCGTCATTGGGATGTTTCTTATTCTGGAGGTGGACAGATCGATGAATATGGAAGCTATAGGATTCCCCCAAGAGGGGAGAACCCTTCTCCAAGGAAGGGGGTGGGCCCCCCTTGAAGATTCCTTTCTAAGTGAGGAAAGCTCCTTTATATAGGTTGGAAAACGGTTGCTCGCTACGGGTCGTGCCGCTGGGCACGGGCGCCCGTGGCGAAGCGTTGAGATGAAGATCGGCAGGCCACGACTTGTGCCGCTAGGCATGGGTGACCATGGCGAAGAAAGCCGAGTCCGCCATGAGCCGTCCACTGGGCACGATCGCTCGTGGCAAGGCAACTGAATCTAGCACGGCCCGTGCCATTGGGCACTAGCCTCCGTGTCGCATAAGCAGTCGAGCCTGTGTCGTACGACATGGGTGCCCGTGTTTGGCTATGGGGTCTTCTCTTACTCTTTAACTCTCCATTTCGCTCTGATTCGCGTCCCTATCAAGCAAAACAAGCAACGAGCTGTTCTCCGAACTAAAAGTAACAAAAAGAAGTACACAAAGATGAAAGCATGAAATATATGCATATAAAATGAGATAGGATGTGTGTCAAACTATGATAAAAACCTATATGAAATTCACACATCAATGGGTAAGGACTTACCATCGGTAGTATGAATTTGGAGATCTACTTTATATTTTTTAACATTATTTAAAGGTAAGGTAGTGTTGGTCATGTGATTGGAAGCACCAAAATCAAAATATCGAGGCTTAGGATTAGAATTTTTATTATCTGAAAGACCTATAGTAGAAAGGGCAGAAACTATCATTTGTTAGACCATTTTAGGAGTAATAGAAGACTGACCAGGACTAGGAGCATTTGAGGAACCAACCGAGAACTTGTAGGCAGTTTCAAATGTCTTTGGAAGCCGAATGGAATCATCTTTGATGATATGCCATGGTTTCTTATAATAATTGCAGATTTTTTAGTACAATTAATGGCAATGTGGTCGAATTTTTTTGCAACTATAACACTACATTAGTCATTTCTCTGTCTCCTTTATACCTCCCTTGAGCAGCATACACAATAGAAATTGGAGTAGAATGTTGAGCTCCCTGTGTAATGAGTTGTTGTTCTTACTTGGGAAGTTCTCCAACACCAATATCCAATAAAGTAATTGGTTCCTGTTCATCAGGTTGGACCTGATTGCTTCAAACTCCCCTCTTAACTTCATTAAAAACTGGTTACGCTTGCTAGTGTCATGCATACTTTGGATAGCAATGAGTCTTTCAGAAGATACACTTGCATACATAATATCGGTGAATTCAGCCCAAAGGTTTCCAAAGGAAGAATAAAACTCTTGGATTGACATACTCTCTTGACTGAGCTGACTCAACTCGAGTCCCAATTGAAACTTTCGTGTTGTATTGTTTTGGTTGTAAATTTTCTTTAAGTAATCTCACATTTCTCTAGAGGTCTTATGAGGGTTGAGATTGAGAAGGATGGAGAGTTCCACACTTCCAAGGATCCAAGATATAATCTGAACATCCTCCACCTCCCATTTCACATATTTCTCCTTCTCCTTCTCCTTCTCCTTCTCGCTGTTAGGTGCAGGATTTGTCCCATCAATATGACCCCATAATTCCATTCCCTTGATAAAGATCTGAAATAGGAATGCCCAAGAAGAATAGTTCTTTCCATTAAATCGAACAAGAAAATATTTAGATCGTTCTATAGACATGATTCAAGTATTACGAGATCAGGTCGAAGAAAACAGACTTAGAAGAACACGAGAACAAAACAAAACATTAAGATCTTTGAGCTAGACAAGAAATCAGACATAGGATGAAATGATCTCAGAGTTTTGGCTTTGATACCATTACAAAGAAAATGAAAAAGAAATAAAAGAGAATTTCTAAAAAAAGTATTTTCTATCTCATTCACTAAGAGAATTACAATATATAAATATCAAGGATTACCAGATCCCTTACTCCTAGGATCTAATATAGGAAAAAAATACAGCAATAATTACAGTAAGAATATAACAATAATGAGAGAGACAATTAAGGAATTTATAGCTATAAAAATTAAATAAGGAAAGAATATATTGACAATATTGACATTTGACTTATAAACAATACTTTATATGACTTATCAGGATCATTGTTAAGCCACACTTGTCCCAAATGTTTGGTACTGAATATTGACCTTTACGCAAAGGTTGTATCATTGGTAATCAAATCAATTAAACCATTTATATTACATTGACTACCCTTTCATCTTCCGGTCTGATCTATTGAACTCCTTAAATTTTAAAATTATGCCTTTGAACAAGTCCATGCCATATCAACACATTTTTTTTTTGTTTATCATCAACTGGAGCTACACTTAAATGCTCTCACATATTAGTTTTTTTGTTGTTGAAATTTTATTGTAAACTTTGGAATAACTCCATGCATTGGTCTTAGCATTCTTATTTTTACTATATTAAGCTTTTGGGCTATTTGTTTCCTAATAGCTCACCAACCCCCCAATGCATAAAAGTACAAAAGAATGTTGGGACTTACCACAATCCTATAAAATTTTCAAACGAGAATCATTCAACGCTTTAAAAATTCCTTTCTATTTCAACCACCCATTTTTTTCCTGTTAATGATATCTTCATTAGTTAAATAATGAGGCTGTTGTTCCTAACAATGGGTGGAATATCAACTGTGTGAAACTTGAAAGTTAACCCTATACTACCACAGTTTGTAAATTGTTTTGGCACAAATTAGTTCTACCCTTGCTCTAGTTCCAATTTTTCTAAATGGTTTAGAATGAGAATTGGAGTTTGGAAGCCAAAGGCCTGCTAAGAGACTTAACATTTTGAAGACATCCCATCATTTTTAGAAATGTTAAAACCAGTTCAGCAAATGATTGTTAAATTAAACTATTACTAAAACTACCTTCATTTCATATGGAAGTAATGTATAACTTTTGAAATAACCCTACACTGGATATTTCGGCTTAAATTAGTTCAATCAGTTGCTCTGGTTTTGGTTCAGGTGGTTTTTCTTGGCGGTTTCAAAGTGGCAATTCAAGTTTGGACCTGACAAGGACATGCCCTCCTAAATTTAATCATTTTTAGAAATGCATAAAATCACTCCACCACAATTGGTAATTTAGGAAACTATATCTTCTGTAGTTCTAATACCATCTTCATGTTAGAAAATTCAGAAATATCTCGCTGCAGTTCAACATACTAACTTCAGTTCATGACGAGTCATGGATCTAACTAAACTTGTGTTCGACTTTCTTGTCGCATTCTATGCTGAGATCTGTACAATATTTATTCTGTAATCTTGAAACTTTTTTACTCATTGAAATTATATTTGTAACAGCATGTTTTAGAGCATGGCAATCCTGATGAGCGTTCTGCCATCATTAAGCAGTTGGCTGGAAAGATAGTTCAGATGAGTTTGCAGAAGTTTGCTTCAAATGTTGTTGAAAAGTGTTTGACTTTTGGTAGTTTTGAGGAACGCCAGATTTTGGTAAATGAGATGCTTGGTTCAACTGATGAGAACGAGCCTCTCCAGGTTTATTTCTGTCATTTAAAATGTTTTTTTACGTACCCCACCGTGCACAAATCCTGTTCTACCATGTCGCTAGATTCTTAATTTTTTTCACAGTTCATCTGGGCAACGCGGTGAAGGCATTTTTCTTTTCTCAAAATACCAAGCATGAAATAGTTCCCAGGACGTTTGGCTGTTCTCATATATGGTCCTTTTGAAGTGTGCGACATCATTTTATTGCATTGAACAAGTGATTCAAGCTCCAAGTTAGTCGGAGCATATTTTATTATTAGAAGTTCAACTCCTATATTGTATATAACTGAAGTCTTTGAATAATGTCTTCTAATAATACCATTTTATTTGTGGTGAAGTGAAAGAAAGGGACTGCATTCTTGGTGTAACATTTTTATTCTAGCATGTTAACTATTACGTGAGCAATTTGCAAAAGGTTTTCTTCTCCTCCATACAATACAAGATCCTGACTTACAATAGTCTGAAAAGAACAGCTAGGAGTATGAAACTCAAATATTCTTCTTTTGTATACTTATACAATAATCTACTTGTGTTAGGCAATGATGAAAGATCAGTTTGCTAACTACGTTGTACAGAAAGTGTTAGAGACCTGTGATAATCAGCAGCGTGAGTTTATAGTGTCACGAATAAAAGACCACTTGAGTGCTCTGAAGAAATATACATACGGAAAGCATATAGTTGCTCGTGTGGAGAAACTTGTTGCAGCTGGGGGTAAGGCATTGTCCTTTAGTTTGCTGTTTTAGTTGCTTCATTTGATTTCCTACTCCAAAGTCAAACATCAAAAGGAAACTGATATTATTTGTCTGTAAATTCCAAATTTTGTTCATTCATTACATTTTTTTTAGTTCAAATGTCAAAAAGTGTTCGTCATGAAATTCCAAATTGCCCATTTATCACATTGAATTTTAACCCTTTAGATGGAATGCAAGCTCTCATGAAATCATATCCGACTGTTGGTTTTTCTTGCCGATATTTATCTCTGGTTTGGAAGATGAATCCTATTGTCTAGAGATAGATTGGTTGTTGATGCTTATGATTTTGATTATAGCATAATTATTTATCAAAAGATATAGCAAACATGGGATACATACACCATCTTTGAATGTTTCTACCATTTACCACTACCTAGCATTACTAGAATATTCCCTTTTAGCTTATTCAAATTCTTCATTTCATTTAGATTTTGTTTAAAATTTATGCTCTATCAAAGTGTTGTGGTTGACTCTTCTCGGAGAACATTTGCTAGGTTAAAATAGCAAGAAATTTCTCGTTTTCTGCCCCAAGAAGATAGAATAGATTAGCTTGTCGCTTTGAAATCATTACACAGCCATGCAGCTTAAATTCATCTCCTCGGTGAAAAACCCTAAACACCCTATGTAACTTTGATCATCTTCAATGGCACAAGATGATAAAGAAAATAAATACGCAGAAGATAAAAAATGGTGTGGTAAAACTCACAATCAGTTTGCATACAGTGCTATTGTCCTCTAAAATCCAAAATTGATGGATTGTAAACAATATTTCACCTCATGGGCTTGATGGACAATCCATGACAAGAAAACTTGTGCTCTCGAATGCAACCGTCACAGAATTTGTATGTGTACTAAAGTAGCGGGATGCAAAAACAAGTCATATACATGTTGGATTCACCTGGGCTGATTAATACCGTTAGGATAGATGAACACAGTGCAAAATTCAGCCACATTCATGTTGTGTGGAGCTGAAAACTTCATGCAAAGACCTAAATTTATAATTTTTAATATGTTCTATTTATCCCTTCTTTTCTTAACGCTTCTGCTACTCTTCTCATTGTCGAACACAGAAAACATGTGACAGATTAAAATGGTTCTACAATTTGCCACTACCCACTATCTTCCAAGTTCCTTTTCACTAATATTCAAACTGGCGTCATTATGTCCTTTTGCAGAAAGGAGGATTGAATTTCAGACCCAAAGCACCAGTCCAATGGCACAAGAACCAACATTGTACAGCTGAGGATAGTTTGAGCTCCTGCCATTTTGTAGGTTCTTACAGGGCTAATAGACAATACAAATGTTTACCTGGGTACCCAAAGTTGTAAATTCTCTAGGTAAGTAAGCTCTAATTAGTTCAAAGAGATGATAAAGAGAGTGATGACTGTAAAGATGTTAAGATGTGGAGAGTTGGTACATTAGACAGATTTATCTTATTTTATTTGATCATGCAATCTTTTGGTTATGTAATCTTTTTGGTTTAGTTCTGTACATTCTTATCGTAAAGATTCCTGCACTTCTGTCGTATGATTTTTTTCACTCTGCAACATAGGGCTGTTGTACATTCTTATTCCAACAAGTTGGAAAATTCTTATTTCACTTCTGTCAAGGTTATTTGATGTCAATTTGTGTATGAGTTTGATGATTGAAATTCTGGTAGCTGACTTTTTTCCATTGTGGGTGCATTTTGGAGCCTATAGATGTCTTAGAAAGTGTGAATAAATTGTGAGAGATCAACAATTTTGCAGACAAGAAAATTTTCATTCTCTATGAAACATTTTTGGGTGTATGGTGATGTTTAGAGATGAGTTTATTTTCTCTCATTTGTGTCGAGAGGAGTATAGAGAGGATTAGAAAGGATTTTGTATAAGTTTTGTCTTGTATTTGTTCTATTTTTATTGCACTTTTCTTTTCCCATTTAGATTTTTTTACAGGCTCAGATTTATGCTTGATCATGTTAAATTGCTTTTTATTTTATTTGCATGTTTGAGGTATTCTATTATGGAAATGCAAAATTTTAGTGACTTTGTGGTAGAAGTAAATTTTTGACGATAGGATGGACCTAGAAATATTGAATGATCAAAATTAACTTTACCCTGCACTCCTAAGTGGACTTAGTCCCTCTACTCAACTGGTTTGAGATGATAGAATGGAGTAAGCCATGCTAGAATGATTTTCAAATGATGATGAACAAATTTGGATGGTGATTATATTCAATTGGTTATAGTACGATGGAAATGTGTTTTAAATGGTTGGGTTTTACTTTGATTTTGATGTTTGTGCATGGATTTAAGATGTGTTGCATTGTGTTTTAATATGTAAGTTTTACTGCAGGCCGCTGTGTTTCTTTTCCCGGTTGAAATTAAATTTTTTATTTAATTAATTTAAATAATTGCTAAGTATGTATGATATTTCGAAAAGATTTTTATAAATCTTAATTAAATTATCCTAATAAAATATATTTAATAAATTTTATTAATTAATATTCTCAAAAAATTTGGTTTTTAATGCTTTAAATTTCATTTTAAAATTTTAAAAATATAAGAATTCTGATTTATATTCTAATATATTTTTAATTATTTTGTATTATATTAAATTTCATTTAAAAATTTTAAATGGAAATCTAAAATTAAAAAAATCTAATAAATTAGATTTATATTCTCATAATTTTTTTTTATCATTTTATAGTTTTTTACTTGATATTTTTTTACTATTTAAAATATATATTATTTAATTAATAATTAATTAAATGAATAAATAGTTAATTTATA
>JBBMJZ010413114.1:23560961-23574908 GCA_037833815.1 Zingiber zerumbet | reverse complement strand
GTGTTCAATGACTGTTAGTATATCCTAGTAACAATTATCTCTCATTCGTGGTTGAGAGAGTCGCCAGTAGTTGTTAGTATATCTTGTCGACCATTATCTCTCATTCATGATTGAGAGAGTCATGATTAGCAATCATGATATATACGATTTCCCACGAGACCATTCATATTAGCGAGTTTGTGTGTAGTCGGTAGCTAGACAACTACATATATACCCTATCTGCCCACGAGACCATTCGTGGTAGCGAGTTCGCCTGTAGACAGAGACTATTTATTTACCTTGACTATCCACGGGATCATCCATGGTAAAACATTCTCCTGCAATCAGTGCTCATTATATACTTACTATATATCGGTCATGTATTTGTTCATGCAGGTTGAAATGTACTATATGTACTCCCGATTTGTTACCTATACTTGATTGAGTAGGTTAGTAAAGTACTATATTATTGATTATACTTTTGGTTAGTTGGTGATTATGTTGGGGCACCTACGTTGGTTAGTAAGTATTTTACTTGAGACTACATCTGTTGATCTCTTGATAGTATATTATTCATGCATTTTATTCTTCTACCCACTGAGTTGTTGCACTCACTACCTTTTACTTTTCCTTTGACTTTCAAGTTAGCAGATAGAGGAGGTGTTGTGTCGCTTAGAGGTCCTAGGTGTCAGTCCCGCTTGAGTTGGATTTATGTTAAGTTGTTTCATTTTATTATTTCCGTTGCTTATGGTTATCGTTTCTCTCTGTTCTAGATTTTTGAGTATGTTCATATGTATATGCATACATACACGCATTATCATTTTTAGCTTGTTGTGTTGTCTTTAAGTGATTTGATATCGATTATTTCATATATTATCACTAGGGGATACTGTCTATTTCGGAGGACAAGTATACCCTTGGGGCGTAACAATCTAGTTTATCAAATATTTTATTAAGAAATTTATTAATTTTATCTAGATCTATATTGAGTTCGTCAATTTTATCATTTGAATTTTTAGATCTATTTAAGTTTGAATTATTATTTAAATTTTTAAATGTATTTAAATTCAAATTTTTTGAATTAATTATAATTAAATTTTTATTAATTATTTTATTTAATTTTAAATTTTTTGATTTAATTAATTCAAAAAATTTTAGATTTTATGATTTAATTAAATCTAAATTGTTTAATATCTTTACAAATTATGATGAAGATTTATAGAAGAATTTTCTAAACTATCATGTACATTATTTAAATTATTATTAATAGGAGTATTTTGGTAAATATTACTAACCTTACGTGCGACCTCTAATTTTGTAGACTTCTCCATTAGATTGAACTCAAGCCTGGATTCATTTTTGTATTATTCATCCAACTTCAACGGCACCTCATGAAACTTTGTCAGGTGAGTCCAAAACTCGTGGGCATCTTTGACCTTTCCTATCATGCATGTAACTTTGTTAGGTAATAAATTTAAAATTAATTAACTTCACTATCTTTTGGTTTGCTTCGGAGTTCTGAGAAGATCGTTTCAGTGCCATGCCACCATTGAAGTCGTTCATCAGGATAAAACTTTCCATTTGCATTCTTTATAAATTGAATTCATCCTTCTTATATATCTCGTATAGAGGTGGTTCGTTGACATTTCGTCCGAGCATCTCTTTGTGCTCCATTTCACTTACACAACACAATTTCACAGAGAAATTCCAAGACTAGGTCTTATGATAAGTAGCATGGGAGGATGATAAGTATAAAAAGAAACTCGATTGGTATTGTACCAATTTAGAGTATTTTACAACGTGAAAATATTGTCCAAAAGAAGTGATTGCACCAATTTCAACTAGGTTGAAAATCTTAAAACCAAATGAGATTTAAAAAGAAAGAAAACAAAGGAACCCCCCCCCCCCCCCCCCCCCTTTGCTCAATTGGTGGTTGCACCAATTCAGAGTGGTACCTTGTTCTAATACCACTTGTTGAATTGTTAAGACGCTAGAGGAGGGTGAATAGCGTTCTTTGCCTTTTTCGAAATCGAGAATATGTTACAGAAAAGAATAGAGACAAAAAGTGAACGCTAACACAGGTGATTTTACTTGGTTTGGAGCCTTCAATGACTCTTACTCTAAGGCCCGCACTTGCTGAGTGCTTGTTGGGCAATCACTACACTCACGAAGCAATTGTAGAATTTTAGTACAATTGCAGGAATTAAATTATACCGACAATACAACTTTGAAAACTTAAGCGCAGGTTGTCAGTGCGGCTTTTAGGTATCTCGGAGACCTCTTCGGAGCAGTTTGTGAGTATGAAAGTCGTAGCAATTAATAAATTGAAGCTGCTAGTCGAAGCCTCCTTTTATAGCGCTGTCTGGGCGCCTGGACTATACTAACATAGCGAGCTCTCATCGAAAGTTCATCCCTGAAGTTTTATCCACCTTCGGGCGCCCGAACCCTGCCGGGTGCTTGGACCGTTGACGTGAGTTCGGCCAATCATCACGCTTCAACTGAACTTCTGGATGAATTTTGTTGGTCCGGGCACGTTGAGCAACTCCAAGTGCCTGGACTGCCCGGGTGCCTAACCAAGCACCCGCTAGCCTCATCAAGGCTGGTCCGAGCGCCCGGATCAACTCAGGGCACCCGGACAACGTTCTCGTCTTTCTTTTTCCTATAAAAAAGAGTTAGTCCAAACAACCATAATATGTTTATCTTGCAAAACAAAGTTAGCACATTAAGAATATGATAAATTTATGACTTAGATTTTGTCTTTCTAAGACCAGAATCTAATCATGGTCTTAGCTTAGACTTTCTAATTGGCTCTAAGTTGGACCGCCCTTACAGTTCCACCAGGACTCATCCTCACTGGATCTCTCTCCTCTAGTGACTTACCTTACTTACCATTTGCAGAATTCCTTGATGTCAGGTCCCTTGATCCACTAGAACTTCCGGCTTGATTTTCAACCAATCTGGAGTTCCTCTTGCCGGATCTCAACCGATCTAGACTTCGCGTCAGCTATCAACCTAGCTAAACTTCCTTCTGCCAGATCTCAACCAATCTAAACTTTATGCCAGCTATCAACCTAGCTGGACTTCAGCTTGGTGTTCCAGTCCTCTAGACCCATCAAGTCCTGAACACTTGGTAAAAAGGTTAGATAAACAACACATCTAACTTCAATCTATTTGTCATACATTAAAACCTGATTATTTATGCAACCTACACCAATAGGTCTTCTCAGTTCGTCATGACCCCCAGTGTTTGATGGGAATCACGGTTAGCTGTTGTATCTTAGAAAATAGATGACCCAAGAAAACATCAAAACACAGCTAGAGGTGAGGCGAATCTATTTCAAGGAAACTGTATTTATTATTGGCCTCAGTCCACTCTGTCGCTCAGCAACTCTGCCCGCTCGGTCGCTCTGTTGCTCGACCGCTCTGCACTCTGCCATCCGACCACTCTGCCTCTCGGCCATTCTATTGCTCGAGTGCTCTACCCACTTGGCTATTCTGCCTACTCGGCCGCTGGGCTGCTCTACCTGTTCGACCTCTCTACCGCTCTGCCACTTGACAACTCTACCACTCGGCCACTTTACAATTCTACTCTCTATCGCTTAGCCGCTCTATACTCGGTCACTCTAAAGTCGTCACTCTAAAGTCTATACTCAGGACTTGACAAAAATCCTCTACTAGCAGTCTAAAATTACCATCATCTCGATAAAAAATTAAATTTAAGTTAATATAATTTCAATTCAATAAATTTTTAAAAATCTTAGACAGGTTGTCCAACGGGAAAATAATAAAATACTAGCTAGAGCAGCTTCTGATAAAAAGTCATTGAGAAGTAAACAACCACTTAGCAGTCAAAATCAAATGAGCAAGACCCTAGTTCTAATGGCAAGAAATTTCCTTCAGGTAAATATACTAGTAAGTTTATATAGAGAAATCACATCATTAATGATGTCCAAGGGAACTCCTCAAAAACAGACTACAATGGAAGGCCATGATGGGTACGAGTTCTCTCAAAAAGACTATCATGGAAGGTCATGTTGGGGTACGAAAATTAAATGCTAGATTATGGAGATCCAATCTATTTTTAATAAAGAAGTGAAAATCCAACCGTTCCCGGTAGGTTTTAGCGATTTAGTATTAAAAGATCTTTTTTGGGGATTATATCTGATATTATTCTAAATTCGAGGATAAATTTTTTTCAATTCAAGATTTATTACTATTTTTTATAAGTTTTATGTTTTTAGTAATGTTTGATTTTTTTTAAAAGTATTTTTAGTAATTTTTATTTTTTATATTTTTATATTTTAAATCCATTTTGAATGTTTAGGATGATATATCCTTGAGTGTCCTATGTGTTAAAAAAATTCTCTCCGTATTTTATAATTAAGATTCTATTTAAATATTTATGTAATTGTTTAAGAATTATTCTTAAATATTAAATAAAATATTCTTTTTTAAAAATAAAACATTTAAAGACTTACCTCCTTCTCAGCATCCTATAAGATAATTGAAATCGTGACCCGTATCAGCTGCTCATCACCTTACTCAATTGGGGGCATGGCATGCTTTGCCGGGTCTACTTTGACTCAATTTGGGATATGTCGTGTTAAGCCCCAGTTGGGGATGACAAAGACCTACATCTGGCACGATCTGAATGTCAATCCCAACCCAAAATTGTAAAATCTACTTTGAAAAATTAAAATATAATGGTTATGTGACGTCTTGACTTGAACGTAGGCCGTACTTGATGACCCTAATATAATAATTAAAAAAACATAGGAACCATATTTAGAATAATAATAAAAATTAACAAATATATTTATTTATATTATTATCTTTGTATACAATAAAAATAAAGAATAAAATAAACCGAAAATACAATAAAATAAAAAACAAATTAATTCAAAAATCAAAATGTCAGCAACTCTATCTCTATGGATATAGTGAAATCGTTAAAAGACTGTTTGTGCCTGTCAAGGAAGTAGCCGAAAATATAAATTACTAAATAGATAATCAAAAAATGTATATAAATTTCATTTTATTTAAGAGGTCAACAACCATCTCTTATTATAATTTTTTAAATTCCTTGATTTATGCATATCTAAATATATAAATATAAATATAAAAATCTATTATTCTCATTTTGATTGTTTGTCAATATTTAAAAATTTTATTATAACTTTTCAATTATTATCATCTTGTATTATTCATTAAGATAATTTTTAATTATTATTGTTTAATCCTGATGTATAAATGACATGAAATCAATATTATCACCATTATAAATTTCGCCGTGGATATATACGAAGATGTATAATTAATGATTTCAATTTGATAAGTGCCATAATATCGTATGAATATCTGAATTATTAAATAATAATAATAATAATAATAATATCATCTCATTTGAACTATGGACGAAAAATCTGACAGATGGAATATAAAAATGTTGACTTATGAAATTCATATATCTCCCTCGTTAATTTGTTTTTAAAAGGTTTTATACTCAAAGGAATGTCTTCTTACTAGCTTATGATTATTTTTTTTTTATATTCTCAACCATTCTTTCTCGTATAAAGGACCACCGTACTCTAAAATTAAGGTCACTCCTTTCTAATATGTTTAGGCGCACATATCTTATGAAATACTTAGAACATCATCTCTCTCAAGAGCATATCATAGATGTTTTTACTAGGCGTCTCTATCATTATTCTTATGATCGGGACCTCCTCCTTCTTTTGTTAAGATTCCTTATATTGTTTCATTTTAATCGTGGTTGATACCAATGATTGATCAATAAATTTATATATCTCTAAAATAATATGATATTTTAATTTAAACTTAAGCCCTTACTCTTTTATATATAGAGAGAGAGAGGGGACAAGTAAATCTGGACTCTGGATAATCACTCGCTATCACACCAACGTCATGGACGACATGATATAAAATTAAGTTAAATACTTTTAGTTTTAATTTAGTATTCCATTTTCTCCCCTTAATATATTTATTATGTTTAATTCATTTTATCACAATTATTAAATTCTAAGTTCACATATTATCAGTTAGTCTAAATGATCAATCCAAGTAAATTTTTATTATAAAGCATGTTAATTCATTTAGGTATCATGATTAGATTTGCAAGTAAAAGTTATACAACATGAAGCTATAAGTATTGGCAATATAAAGTATTAGCGGTACAAAAGATCCAAAAACTCTAAAGATAAGTATGAACAAAAGAGTAATTTAAAATATTTATTTTAATTTTTAAAATTATCTTTCTCATTTTAATCGATGTATGAAATATGAAATAACATCAATTATTTAACCTCTAATTTAATTATTTTAAAAATCATTTCATTATTTTAAATATTATTTTAATTTTTTTCAAAAATAAAGTATATATAATTTATTGTATCTATTTATTCATGCAAAATGACAAATATATCAAAGTAAAGGATGTTTGTATAATCATCTTCGGGTCAAGGTCAACCAGTTTAACTAAACTCAGTTTAACTAAACTCGAGTTGGTCCGTGCTTGATTTTTAATATTTGACAATATATGAGAGAGAAGTCAATTAGGTTAAGGGAGGATCAGATACTTATTTAAGAAAGTCTTAACAGTAGTTTAGGCAATGGAAAGTCATAACAGGAGGTTAGATAAAAGATATCCTAGCGGGGCTAGGTAATGAAGACCTAGTTGAGAATTAGGTAGTGGAAATCCTAGTGGGACTAGGCGGTAAAGACCTAGTTGGAAATTAGATAATGGAAGTCCTAGTGGGCTAGCAGTGGAAGACCTAATTGGGAACTAGATAACGGAAGTCCAACAAGAAGTTGACAAAAGAAAGCCTATGTAGATCAAAAGAGGACCGGACATAGGACATGAGATGGAATGTCTAACTTGATCAAAGGTTAACCGAACACTTGGTGAAAAAGCTCTAATAGTTAAAGGTTGACTGGATGCTAGATAACGGGAAGCCCCAACAGGTCACGGATGACTGGATGTTGGGTAATAAAAGTCCTGATAGGTTGAGGTCAACCAAATATCAAACAAGATGTGATTTTAACCTCGAAAAGATTGAAATTAGGGTTAGTAATTAATGGCCAAGGTGTGACATTGATGGACAAACCCTAAACCTGAATCTTAGGGTTTTAGTGCTCAAATTGATTGACTTAATTGATTGAGCAATGTCAATCGATCAGGACAAAAAGCGATTCAAATAGAAGATGTTTAAATCGATTAAGTAGATTGCCTAATTGATTGAGACTTGTTCTAATCGATGATTGCCTAATCAATTGAAAGGTTGATTCACTAAAAACAGAAGAGCTAGAATTGATTGAGGTAATCAATCCTAGCAATGCCAATAGATTAGGGCAATCGATTGGGCACTATTTTCTCCATCAATAGAAAGGCTGGAATTGATCAGGTAATCAATTTAACATAGTTAATTGATTAGGACAATCGATTGAAGGTGTTTTCTTGAGCAAACATAAAGGTGAGGAATTGATTGAGGTAATCGATTAACGATGTTTTCTCTAGAGAACAAAATGCTTCAAATTGATAAGACAATCAATTATAAGTTGTCGAATCGATTGGTATTACTCACCAATAGAGTAGACATTCGAAAAGAGCTTTCCTACAGGTTAAACAATCGAATTAGAATGTGGCAATCGATTAGTAAGTAAGGCTAATCGATTACTAGGCAGAAATCACTTCAAATAGCAACATATAAAAGAGAGTTCATGAGGATTTCCGTATGCCAATTCTTGAGGGTTTAGAGGAAAAGTGTTGTTGCTTTTCCAATCATTAAAAGGCAATCCAAAGTGACATCGTGGCACGCAAGTATCCAAAGTAAAGAATTTATTTTAAAGTGTTGTGCTTTCGTTTTCTATTAATTTTTGGTATTGCTTGTATTTTATTCTTGTGAGAATAATTTGTACGAGGTTTCTCCGTCTTCAAAAAAATTTTAAGAATGAGGGATTTTATAGAGGATGAGATCGTGAGAATCAGACCCTTGAATTAATTACTTCAAGAAGACGGAAACCAAGTAAATTTAAAATGTTAGCATTACTTCAAGTTTTCGCTGCAAATCAAGATCAAAAAAGATTTCGAAGCTATTTGTCCCCTCTCCCCCCTCTAGCTCTTTACATGTCCTAACACAAAATTTCTCCTTCCATACTCAATCATGTCTTTAAGAGAGGCATCCCCCTCAAAACATGTTTAATCCTCTATCATTGCACCAACAATGACGTAGATTTCCTAAACTTTTAGGAAATCCCAAAATGTAAATTATAATGTTAAAATTTAACCTTGAACTTAAATCTCCTTCTTGACTCTAAATTTATCCCTTTTAACCATTTGTTTTTTATTTTTATTTAGAAAATTACTCTTAAATGCTTGTCTAAACATTTTATAGGGTTAGAAATAATTAAATTAACGAAAACATTGCTTATTCGACTGAAATAAACTTATTTCAGATGATATTAACAATTTCTAATCAATTGGTATCAATTACCAATTGATTTCGGTATGTGTTAATCGATTGGCGTGAGCTACCAATCAATTACAATATGTGCCAATCGATTAGCAATAGTGCCCAACTGATTAGTATTTCTGATTTCTACCCGAAATTTCGAAATGCATAAATAATTTTACAATATTTAAAAATCATAAAATTTTGTGTAAAAATTACCTATATCACATACTATCATGGAAAATTAATTTCCCAAGAAAAATACTTCTTATTTTTAAAGAATGATACAAAATTAGAAACCATTAAAAATTTTAATATTTCACTCTAACTTTGTATCTAACTAATCAATGGTGATTCCTATCAATAAATAAACTTAGGTTTTCCAAAACATTTTTGAAATCATTTTCAAAACAAAATTTTAACCATGATTTTTGGGCTAAATGCATATGACTTGCACATTTACTTCCCTCATGATTGAACTTCACAAAATCCATGTGTTTTGATACAACTAAAACTCAAATAGATGTATTAAATCAACATCTTGAGTTTTATTTATCCTTCTAACATCTCACTTGTATCTAATATGTATCAATATACATACAAGTCAACTCTATGGTCTTTGTGAGATGTAAAATAGGTTTTTTCTAAACTAAATAATTATGCATATCTAACTAGGCATTTTAAGCTTGATCATCCACCTAGGATGTCAAATAATATCATTGTTTTTAATTATAAGGAAATAAAATAAAGCATAATAATGAGTATGACATGCATCGAATATAAATTTTTCAAAAGAAAAACTATCGTGAATTAATGGTACATGTATAACATGACAAGTAGTATTTTTCATAACAATATGAATGTGTGATATGATGTCATGACATCTGATAGGGCACACAAACATGATAAATTGATAATTAAAGTACAAAATACTACTCTTCCAATTAGTGTTGACACACTCTAAACTTATTTAGTGTAAAGACATCACACTCTTAGGAATCCAATACATATTGGTGCTCTTTGGGCGTACTAGGTATTCACTAGGGATAACTTCCCTAGATACATTCTTAATAACTCCTAGGCTTCTTAAAAATCTTAATCATGCTAGTCTTCTTAAAGACAACTCTAGGAATAGTCTCTCTTGTAACCTTGACTTGACTCTTAGACTTATAATTAGTTCCGTAGCTATATAAAACTCTATGGTATGAGACCATATTTTCCTTGGACTTAGGTTTGTATCCTAAACTCTTCTTGTCCATAAACGACACTTGTCTTTCAAACCCTAAGTTTTACTTCTTATACCTTTTGAGATTATTTGTTATTTTTTCTAGGGTCTTCTCTATTTTCTTAAGTCTTATCCTCAAGACTTGATTTTCGATCCATAAATTCTCAAACTTATATTTTTCATGATTGCCTTAAACATTTTTCCTTTTAGGAATATATCTAATTTCTTTAAAATTCTTGCCTAAATTATTTTCTACCTTCCTATCATTAGGTATGATTGTTCTAGCATGATATGATCTATAATTTTCCTTGAAAGTATCATGCTTCATATTTTCATGATAATAAGCATTAAGATGATAAAATGTATTTCTAGCATGCTTGTTATCATGATAAAAAGAAATATCATTAACTAATGGTACCTTAGTTTTATTTTTAGAAGCTTCACTTTGATTTGAGCTTATTCCCTTATTTTTCTTTTAGAACCTCCTTCTTGGATATTAATTTTGATAATATCCCTTGTGATTACATAAGAAGCACACAATATTTTCTTTGCCCTTCCGTATCAAGGAACTACCTTCTCTTGGCCTCTCGTTATTCTTAGGTACCACTTTAGTATTTTTCTTGACTAATTTTGGATATTTACTCTTGTAGTGTCTGTTTTCTATACACTTAAAGCATATAATATGTTTTTAATTCTTAGCAATTGAAATTGTTATACCTTTACTGGTAAGGGTGATTCTTCATTGGTTTCGAACGTTAAAACTTCTTCTCCTTCCGGAAATAATAATCTCTGCCCCTCAATCCTTAAGGTAGATGTTTCTTCAAGTTACTCCTGAGATGTTGAACACCCTTCAACCTCCGAATCCTCATTTTCTTGAATCAAAGAGTTCCCCTCTTTGAATTTTTCTTCACTTTGTGTCAATGATGAATCTCTATGAAGCTTAACCAATTTTCTGCATAGCTCACTTGCATCCTCATAACTATCTATCTTGTATAAAATATTGTTAAGTAATAAATTAACCAAAATTTTAGTTATCTTATCATTTACCTCAGATCTTTTCACTTGCTCATCGCTCCATCTGCTCTTCTTGAGGAGCTTCCCTTAGCTATTCATTGGGACTTCAAATCCCTCTATTAGAGAAAATCATTGGTCTATGTCCATCATGAAGAAATTTTCAACTCTGATGTTCAAAGGTTGAAGCTTCCCACTCCGAAAGGTGGAGGTGTTTGGATGTCATACCCAATTCCATCTTAGAGATTTATTTGAAGTTGAGCTCCTTTGATGATTAGTCCTTGACCTGCTAAAATTTTGGGGTTTTCTTCTTCTTTCTCTAGCTCTTTGTTCCTTTCACTGATTAGTCCAATGAAGAACAATCTTGCTCCACTTTTGATTTTACTTGGTTTTCACCTCTTTAAAGTGACTAATCCAAATATTTACTCCTCTCACTCACTGCTCCACTATGAATATCTCATTCTTATAAACCTTCTAGAGGTAGAGAAACCTCATATAAGCTCGAACACGAGAATACAATAAGAAATACAAAACACACAAACAATTACAATTAAAGATGATTTTACAATGAATAACTTTGTTTGATTGATCACTTGTTGCTTGGAAATGCCTTTTGGTGGTTGAAAATATAGCAACACTTTTCTCCCCAAACCCTCGAGAACTATAGCTTCAAAACATCATGAAACATCCTTTTCTAGGGGTTCTCTTGGGTTGAAAAATGTCTCACAATCGATTGACCTTACCCCCCAATCATTATCACGTAGGATCTGACCGTTCAACCTGTAGAACAACTCTTTTTCACCCAACCAATTAATTGATAACTTCCCAATCGATTGAGTGAATCAATTCTAAAGCCTTATATTTTCATGAGAAAATACTCCCAATCGATTAGCCCAATTGATTACCCATGCTGAATTGACTAGTCTAATCGATTCATCAACCTTTTTGTTTCCTCGCGAAAAATCTCGGCCGATTGATTGCCTTAATTGAACACTTTCTGTTCTCTCGACAAACTCCTCCAATTGGGGCAATTGATTGGAACCGCTGAATCAATTGAGCCAATCGATTCAGCAATCTTCTGTTCTCTTCTTAAAAATACGATCAATCGATTAGTTTGCTGAATCAATTATCCTAATTGATTCAACAAGCTTTTGTTCGCTCTTGAGAAACCTTCAATTGATTGCACTGATCAATTGGAACTTGTTCAATCGATTGCTTCAATCGATATGAGCAACAAACTCAGAATTTTGATTTTAGGGTTTGTCAATCGATTGCTATAACCCTAATTTCATCTTTTTCACGACTGAAATTATGTGTTGCCTGATATACAGTTGACCTCAACATACCAGGACTTTTTTTACCCAACATTCAGTTATCTGTGACATTTTGGGACTTCCTGTTGCTTAGCATTTGATCACCCTTGATTTGTTAAGGTTTCTTCATCAAGTGTTCGGTCCTCTTTGACCCACTTAGACTTTCCTTTGTCAACTTTCCACTGGACTTCCGACCACCAGATATTCGGTCAATCTTTGACCCACTTGGACTTTGCCCTTGCCAATCTTTTAATTAAACTTTTGATCACTAAGTGTTTGGTCATACTTTGACTCACTAGGGTTTTTCCCTTGCCAACCTTTTCATTGGATTTTTTCTTGCTTAACCTCCGATTAGAATTTTTTCCTTACCTAATCTTCAGTTAAAACTAGTCACTCATTAGATTTCTTACCTGTCTAACATATAGTTAGGATTTTTTGTTGTCTAACCTCAAATTAGGATTTTTAATTTCCTAACCTCAAGGTAAGACTTTCCTAATCAAGTATTTGGTTCTATTTTGCCCTACTTGAATTCTTTCTACACATTGTTAAATACTTAGATAACCGAAGCTTAGTTAAACTGGTCAACTTTAATCGAGAATGATTGTACGTGTTAGTATATAATATTTATTATTATATAATGGTAGAATTAGTCTTTTGTTATTATCTATTTATAAGGGTAGAATTAGTCTTTTGTTATTATCTATTTATATTTCCTTTCCCTTTGTAAACATAAGTTTTATAATACAATTTGCTAGCCTCCGTTTACGGCTATCTTTTCTTTTATTCGTTTTGTTATATTTTACACGCTATTTGCTTTGTTCACAAATTTTACTTTTTGACTCGAATAAAACTTACTGTTCATATTTAAATTCCCTGTTTAATAGTGTAGAAGTAGATTCTGATAAAGATAGAAACAACGCTTATATATGGATTATGGATACTCCGAGGACTTTCCAGAGGTGTTATTTATTAGAGGTACGTGGTTCGATAGCAATTAACTATTTTAATTGCGTTGTAAGTAAAACGTGTTTCTATGGCAATCAATGCATGGATTGGATGGGAGCTTAGAGCATCTGCATTTGGGAGAGGTTTTAAAATTAGAAAAGGGGAATAAAAAAATTTAAACCTTTATAATATGAGATTTAAGATTTATAATTCAAGAGTAGTAATAAAAATTCAAACAGGCCAAAATATGATATATGGATATTTTAGTAATATCATATGTATATATTAATTATATACATGTACATACATGCAATGGTAAGATTCTGACAACAAAATTTATTGATCATAAAAAAACTCACTTAGAGCATCTTCAATGGAGCTAATAATCATTGAGAAATAATACTGCATGTTAACTTTTTTAAATAATTAAAAAATATTTTGTGAAGCATTTAATTTTAAGATTTTATTTCATGAATAGTTAAATCGGTAATCTTTTCTTTTTGAAATAAATATATTTGATAAATTAAAAAAATAGCAATAACTATAATTAAATTAAAATTTATAAATTAATTAAATATTAAATAAAGATATTAAGTTCAATTAAAAATTATATATTTATTAATTAAAATTTATAAATAAATTAAAGACTATAATTAATTAAAATATTAAGTAAACATCCTATAAAGATATTAAATAAAAAACAATAAATAAAGATATGTGATTTATAATGTACTAAAAAAAAGTTACAGGGAGATTTTTTTATTGTGGAGAGAATAGTAGTTCTTTTTCATTTTTGACGTAGTATTGATGTGGCATATTGGAAACTAAAAAAAAATCTTATGGAGAGGTTTAATTATTGGAGATGACTTTAGAAATTTAACTATTAGGAATATTTTAATGAAATTATATAATATTAACATGATAGATTGAACGGTAAATCTATATGGCCAGAATCTGGCCAGCTAGAAAAATAATTAAATACTATTAATAATATTTATATTTAATA
>JBBMJZ010413114.1:23523311-23549382 GCA_037833815.1 Zingiber zerumbet | reverse complement strand
CCCATCTCTACTAAAAATACAAAAATTAGCCAGGCATGGTGGTGGGTGCCTGTAATCCCAGCTACTTGGGAGGCTGAGGCAGGAGTATCACTTCAGCCCAGGAGGTGGAGGTTGCAGTGGGCAGACATCACACCACCACACTCCAGCCTGGGTGACTGAGTGAGACTCCATCTCAAAAAAAAAAAAAAACAAAAAAAACAAAAAAAAAAACCTAAACTGAGCAGGGAGGAGAAAGTCGACGCAGAAATCCCAGTCGCCTGACGAGTAGGATTTTCTCGATGCCCGTTCAAAAGAGAATAAAAAACTAATACTTTTAAATTTGCACACCAATTTTATTTACTTATTTATGTAAAAAAACAGATTTGTGTGCTAACCGAGGGATACCGATGATGCAGTCATTTGCATAGAAAATGCCAGTTCCACTCCCCAGAATCCTCTCCTTGTTTCAAATATTCACTACTTTATTACTCCAAAGTATGCGAAGCATGCATCTGCAGCAGCAATACTGCCATTTTACAGCTAGGGCATCGGCCCGCCTGCCTCCTGCCTCCTGCCTCCTGCCTCAGTTTTTTATCCGAAAGAGGGGGAAAAAAAAAGCAGCGGCAGAACCTGCACAATGCCCGAACAAAGAGAACGTCTTTGCGAGTTCGAGCTCCATGTCGCAGTATAACCGAAGCGGTCGGTTTGGTTAACAGCGCGCTCGCACATGGCCTCGCTGCTGTCGCTCCGCCTCGTCGCCGTTGCGCTCCTCTTCTTCCTTCCGTCCGGGAGGCCTGATCTGGCCTCCGACACTGCGGCTCTCGTCGCCCTGCGCGATGCCGTCGGCCGGTCCGCGCTGCGCACCTGGAACTCCTCCGTCCCAGCTTGCAACTGGCCGGGTGTTTCCTGCGTGTCCGGGCGCGTCCGCGAACTCCGCATCCCCGGCGCTGGTCTCATTGGCCAGATCCCCTCTGCCGTCGGTAGCCTCACCGCCCTCCGTACGCTCAGCCTCCGCTTCAATGCCCTCGCTGGCCCTCTCCCTCCCGAGCTCGCGGGCCTCACCGAGCTCCGTAACCTCTACCTCCAGGATAACCGCCTCACTGGCGAGATCCCCGCCTTCTTTGCCTTCCTGAAGAACCTCGTCCGCCTCGACCTCGCCGACAACCGATTCACCGGCGGGATCCCGCCCGAGCTCAACAACCTCACTCGCCTTAGCACGCTCTACCTGCAAGCAAACCAGCTCCGTGGCGAGATCCCTGCCCTCCCCAACCTTGCACAGTTCAACGTGTCGTACAACGATCTCAACGGATCCATCCCGGCCAGCCTCCGCTTATTTCCCAGGAGCGCGTTCCTGAACACAAGTCTCTGCGGTGCCCCCCTTGGACCCTGTCCTAGCGAGATCGTGCCTGCTCCGCCCACAGAGGGAGCGTTTGCGGTCAATGCCAGCGGCGGCGTGGTAGACAGCGGCAAGAAGAAGAAGCTCTCGGGAGGGGCAATCGCCGGGATCGCGATCGGCGGCGCCTCCCTTGTGTTTGTCCTGGTCGTCGTGCTTCTCCTTCTCTGCAGTGAAAGAAGGTCGCAGTCATCGGGAGCGGCATCTGCTAACGAGAAGCCGAAGGAGATGAGAGCGATTACAGAGCAAAGGGATAAGGAGGTTTTGACCGGCGGAGGGAACGGGAACGGCCCGGCAGCGATTTCGGCTACTGCGGCCTCCGCAAAAGCTTCCTCCAACACCAATAATCTGGTGTTCTTCGGCAGCGCACGAACGACGACGAGGCCGTTCGATCTGGAGGATCTGCTGCGGGCGTCGGCAGAGGTGTTGGGGAAGGGCACTTTTGGAACGACGTACAAGGCGGTGCTTGAATCAGGGATGACGTTCAGCGTGAAGCGTCTGAAAGAGGTGAACTTGCAGGAGATGGAGTTGAAGGAGAAAATCGAAGGCATCGGCCTCATGGACCACGCCAACCTGGTGCCCCTCATGGCCTACTACTTCAGCAAGGATGAGAAGCTTCTGGTCTACGAGTACGTGCCCATGGGAAGCCTCTCTGCCCTTCTACATGGTTTGCCCCCGCTCCCATTCTTCCCTTTTCAACTGCTCAATTCAGTCAAATTTTCTAGTATTATCTTCTAGTTCTTGATCGACATAAATGATTAAATCTATGTTCATGCGGTTTGCATTCATCTGCGATGCATGCATTTTTCTGATTTAGGTTTTTTAGCCTCTCTGTCCCTCATTGTTTTAAATCCTTATTCTCTTCCTCGAGTTACCAATTCCTTAGGTTATGTTCTTGATGATTGAGTCATGTCCATACTTTCTGTAGATAGATTTATATTGGGAAAAAAAATCAAATGAGCACCTCAAATTATGCAAATCGTCGGAAGAGCTTCCCTTTTTCAAAAGGACATTGCTAAATGGCTAGAATCTGGCCAGCTAGAATGCACTTTGTAAAGTATTACCAAGGGTATTTTAGTAATATCATATATGCATGTTAATTACATGCATGCACTAAAAATTAATTCTGGCCAGCTAGATTCTGGCCATATAGATTTACCGTTTTCAAAAAATAAAAATAGAAGTGCGCCTAATTTTTCAAGAATACTTTTACTTTCAGTGTTAGTGTAGCAACTACACCTAGCTATCACAACAGGTAGTAGTTACACAGTAATGACATGTAATAATTAATACAATACTATTGTAGGATTGTAATAGCTACTTAGTGGTTTCTACAATTGTGTAGCTACTTAGTAGCTTTTACAACCATTTTAAAATAATTTTGATTAATTTAAAGTGATTTTGATGAAATTTAAATAATTCTGACTAAGTTGGTAAAGATTATTTTGATATAATAGTATTTAGAATTTAAAATTTATGATTTCAAATTTTAGGATTTAGATTTTATGATTTACTAACTATGTAGCAACTACTTAGTACATTCTACAACTGTGTAGCAGTTATTTAGTAACTTATACAACTATTTTAAAATAATTTTGATGCAGTTTAAAAATTTTTTTACTAAGTTGTTAAAAATTATTTTGATATAATAGTATTCAGGATTTGAGATTTAAAATTAAACAATAATTGCATAGCACCTACCTAGCTTCTACAATTATGCAGTAGCTACTTAATAGCTTTTTACAATTGTTTTAAAGTGATTTTCACCAATTTAAAGTGATTTTGATGAAATTTAAATAATTATGACCAAATTCATAAAGAGTATTTTTTGTATAATAATTTTGATTAAAATGAAACGCTGTAATATCTCCTCTTAGTTGTTACAACAACACCCAAATTAAGAATATTCTTCGAAAGTGTAGGGTGACATTTTGAGTTTTTTTTTTTTAAAAAAAAATAGATGTTCATTCACATAATTTGATATACCTTTTTGATTTTTGTCCATTTATATAATAGGATATAGATATAGATTTTGTCTTTGGGTCTGTGCTTGTGAAATTGACACACCAACAACCATGATTGAAGAGATTGTATTGCCTGGTTGATCGTTTGCACCTATTAAGCATTCAGTGTATACACTAATTTTGATGATCATCAGGGTGAGTTTGGTTTGGATATGAAGCATTTTTATCATGGTCATTGTTCTCTGTTAATAGTTCATTTGACTCGAATGCAGTGACAAGGCAATTACTTTCTTGTTTGGTTTTTCCATTTTCCTAGCATTTAACCGATCTATGGTAGAACATTGAAGTGATTTCTTACTATGTCTTTGTCCGATCAACTGCCCAGGCAACAGAGGATCTGGTCAAACTCTCCTCAACTGGGAAACAAGAACTGGGATTATCCTCGCAGCTGCACGAGGCCTAGAATACATTCACTCTACAAGCCCTTCAGCCTCTCATGGCAATATAAAGTCTTCCAACATCCTCCTCACCAAGTCGTATGAAGCCCGAGTGTCTGATCATTGCCTGGCTCTTCTTGTGGGGTCAGCATCATCAACATCTGGTCGTGTTTCTGGCTACCGAGCTCCAGAGGTCACTGATACCCAAAAGGTTTCGCAGAAGGCTGATGTGTACAGCTTCGGGGTCCTGCTTCTTGAGCTACTTACTGGCAAAGCCCCAGCACAGGTCCTCATGAACGAGGAAGGAGTTGACCTCCCGAGATGGGTGCAATCGGTCATCAAAGAGGAGTGGACTGCCAAGGTGTTTGATGTGGAACTACTGAGGTACCAGACTGTGGAGGAGAACATGGTGCGGCTCCTGCAACTTGCTATAGATTGTGTGGCACAGTACCCAGACAAGCGGCCGCCCATGTCTGATGTGGTGCTCCGGATTGATGAGATTCGGAAATCAAGCCTCGCATCCTCCTACCAAGATCACCAGATTGCTCCACAAACCATCGAAGGTGGCAATGAACACTAGCTCACAGGAACTAGGCCTGCTTTACCTTGAGTCACTCAACAATGTATCGGTCCGCGTCCTAGTTAGTTTCTTCATCCCTTGTGATTAAGTAGTTTGCTAAATGATCTTTTATTTCTAAAAGCACACGCTGTTGTTCCTCTTCTAATCGGGTGGAATCGGTTTTTAGGATAGACAAGTTGTGTCGTATGCAGGTAGTACGTTCATGGATGGAAGTAGGCTCCTTGTGATTAACTAATGGTTGAGTTTGTTGGGAATTAGTTGACAATGACAGACTCTTGTGTTAGATTTCAATTTCCTTTTTACTGGCTCCTAGACTTGTCTCGTCCTACACAGGTGGTATTTACATTTCATTCTCACCTCATTTACTTAACTTAGATGTCTAATTCATACGATTTAACTAATTTTTAAGATGGACAGCCTAGTTCCACAGACCAATCACAGGTAAATTTGGAGAGCACGGATGGATCTTGACAGGCAGTCCAACATCACAAGTAAGCCCTACGAGAGAATTGAACTTTCCTCATATGGGTATATCATCCTACCACTTAACATTGCACCGTGGCATTATACTTACTAGGTTAAATGCCACTTAAATAAGTCTAAGAAGTTCCTTATATTTTAACTATAATTTGTTTATCATGTATGATAAGTACCTCAATTCTCTATGTTAGGATATACATGTCTTTTCTAGCATGATATACTAAAGTAAATGGCAAAAAATAAAGAGTTGCTAAATATGTATTAGTAAAATTAACAACGATCTAAGTAAGCATTTATATGAGAAATTCTAATCATCCTAAACCATTTTAACATGTTATAATAGCTAGACATATTAAGATCTAAAATAAATAAGATACCAGTAAAAGAAGAAAAACATGGTCAAAAGGAGGGCTTATTCAAGTTGGGGGTTCAATTTAAACCTTCCTATCACATTCTTAGTAAGCTCATTGGGCATGTTATAAGTTTGCGTAGCATAAGATCTGACAACTATTAATACCATGTCATCTATTTTAATGACACTAAAACAATGGACAATTCACAACAATTTCACAAGCACATCATAGTTTTACGAATCGTGTATGTTTCACCTTGATCGAGTTTTTGCGACAAAAAGAGCTTACCAACATACTATGGTTTATTTTAAAGCCATGATCCCATAATGATCTCACTATAGGACAAGTCAAACACAAGATATGAATCTTACACAAGTGCTCACCTTATAACCTAGTATAAAACTTGCCCAATCCAAGTTTCTAGTCCTTGCAAAATACAAGATACACAAACATGACCACTAGAACACTGATCGTTACTTGAGAAATTAACGTGGTTTATTTTTCCACATTGATTGTCCATTAGGCATCCTTGTAAATCACAAGATAAGAGACCTAGTTGATCACCTTCAAGCTTAATTCCGACATCCTTGCTTCTGACAGTTAAATCTAAAGGTTCTGGAGAAAGAGAAGAAAAGAAAAAAAGGCAGAATGAATCATTTATGGTATAGTATCTGTAAAAAATAACACCAATTTACCTGTTGATCAACCACGTCTTTAGAAACTTATTCTAATGTTGCCCTCAGCAAATTGCTGCAGGCTTAGATCAAGTTGTTCAAGAGAGTTTATTCAGGGCTTGAACATTTTGTAAGAGCCTGTGACACTTGCTAACAAGGAGTTATATTGGAACTTAAGCTGAATCAGTGTTAAAATAGAAAACACAAGCATATATATATTATACCAGCAAAAGGACCAAACACACCATATTTAGAAACAACTGAGGACGTTTATTACCACACTCACAAAGACTACCCTAAAAACAAGAACAAGTTAGGATAGTACCCCCTGCAGCTCCCTAGACCATAATGTTCTGAATTTATGCATCTCCATCAGGTCTACTGGCCAAGCACAGCTCATGTAACTCGTTCAGAATCCATTCTTCACCTGTGCGTCCGCCAAGAACAAGAACCCTCGTCCCTCCAACTACACAAGTGCTATGCCCCCACGCAAACTTTGGTGGCTGACCAGGGACATTGAGGATCCTCCATGTCGATTCTTCTTCCAGGGGATCCAGGAGGAAGAGCTGAGATGGGGAGTGAAGTCCTGCAATTGATCCACCAAAGATGATGATCCTTCCACAGGGTAAACTCACTGCTACATGGTCCAATCTAGGTGGAGGCCCTGCACCTGGGAAACCATTAGTCCCAAGCTGCCTCCATTGTGGCTCCTCTTCTTCTAAATCAATACTGTAAGTGTCACATGACCGCAACCTTAGTGTACCACTCTTTGCCATACCCCCAAACATTAAAATCTTAGTCTTGTCATATACTGAAAGCGTGTGGCCGAGTCTTGGGGGAGGAACCCATGAAGAAGGTATCTCCCTCCATGTTGGTTTCTCTCTTGTCAAATCCAGCAGATAGGTGTCACTTAGAAGCACACCAGCATCTGTACACCCACCTGACACAACCAGTTTCGATCCATCAACAGTGCAAGAGCTGTGCCAGGATCTGGGCAAAGGGGGAGCTTCACCAAATACTTCTTTCCATCCTGGCTGCTTGGCATCCAAATCCAACACGAATACATCGTTGAGTAATCCTTGCCTTCCATAGCCCCCAAAGACAACTAGCCATGATCCATTTAGACATGAAAGAGTATGTCCCCAACGTCCTGGAGGAGAAGAAGTGACCTTCACACGGTGCCATTCAGGATTTGTTGACTCAAGATTAAGGACAAAAGTATCATCCATTGGTTGCATGTTGATGCCTTCTCCTCCAAAGAGAACCAACCGGTTGCCAACAGCACATGCACTGAAATTGCAACGGGAAGGTTCTACTCTACCACCAACAGTGAACTTCTTCCATGAAGCTGCCTCCAGTGTGGTTAGCTCCCTAGCAAGTCTGCCCCAGCCTAATTTTTTGGTGCTCAGTTCCAATCTTATGGTCACTTCTCTTCCCCATGCATTTTGGCAAACCACCTTCCTCAAGTGCTCATTCTTTGTTAGCTGACGCATCCTTGTGCATACTGATCCAATAGATGCTACATCCCTAGGTGTTAGTCGTGACAGAATGTTGTGAGCAAGGACTTCATCTGAGAGCTGGAGAATCCCACAATAGTCTTGGTATCTGATAATACAGTCAGTTTCAGAAATAGAAGAATTTGCATCCTGATTAGAGGACTTAATGCAGGAGTTGTGTTTGAAGACAGGGTAGGATAAACGGTTGAGATCAATGTTTGCTTCAGAGAATAACTGAATCCCTATGATGTGGGTCACAAAACCATCATCACCATATATGGGCATGAGCCTCAATCTGTTTACCAATGGAGTTCCATCCTTCCGAAAGTTGAGAATCTCTCCATGAAACTCTATGCCTTCCTCTAGACATCTATGAATTTCAGCAACAACCATAGGATCCACCAGGGGATGCCTCCTTTGTGCTCGCGGATCACGAAACTGCAAGAATCGGCTGAAATAGAGTTCTAAAATGAATAAGATCGGATATTAAATCTTTATTTCTTAAATGAAAAGATTGGAAAAAAAAGTATAAGAATTGGAAGAGAAATGGAGAAAATAATGTCTGATTATATCAAAATAATATAGCACCCACGATAACAGATGGGATCATGTATACCATGATATCCACTTAGATATTTGAGCAATGTGGCACAAGAAATAGTGACTTCTTTTTGACAGACAGAACATCAATAAGTAAGCGTCAATATTCCAAACATAAAAGTGTCAATAAATTCCAAACATAAAACTGGAACAGATAATAACATGATTGTGTTCTATCAAAACATTTCCAACATCACTAGGTCTACAAAAACTGGAATTAATATATCCTAATTGTAATTCTCAAGTAGCAAAATGTGCCGAGGCAAAAAAGCTGAACAAAGAATAACAGGACAATAGAAACCTCTTGAATTCTCATATGTGCTAAAGAGAACTGTTTGACCAGAATGATTCAAATGTATGCAACTTCCATTCTTATTAAAAAAATCTCTACCCGTATATATTTGAGGTAGGCTTTTACCCTGTACAACTTCAATTGTATAGGTCACTACAACTCCAATGGCCCCCCAACTATTCATTTTTCACAATTCCTAACGTTCTAAACAGTAACTAGCCAAATTCCATCCCATTGCTCAATCGGTCATATATTTTTATATAAAATGAATAATTTGTGTACATTCATGATGTCTCAAGGAAATTAAAAATATTCATACGAGTTTAATCGGACTAACACTGAAACAAGCTAAACGTGAAAGACTATCAGCCTAATCATTAATCACATATAATTCATGGAATTCCTTCTTTGAGAAATTAGTTCAACTGACAGAAGTAGGGGAGAAGATCAGGCATTTAAATAAGAACAAAGGAAACATATCAAGGCGATCACACACACAACCTTTTTTTTCTTTTTCTTATTTGCCTAGGTCACAAGAAAAAGAAAAAGGATTTTAATGCCAATTGTGTCATCGAATCTCCACCTCAATGATTTTGCTAAGACATCGAATCTCCACCTCTAGTCAAAACAATGATTTTGCTAAGACTTCATACTCAGAAACAAGACGATCGAACTACCAACACTTGATCAATCGGGGAAAAAAACGTATGAATCAGTCAAAACCACTCAAACCGATTCAAGAAGAAAAGAGAACTTTTTTCTTAGCAAAACTGCATCCACCACAAAAGAAGTATGTTTTCACAGAAGGAATAAAAACCCACCAGTTCCTTCCGAGGACCTCGTCGGCGCGGTACCCGGTGGCGTTCTCAAAAACGGAGTTGACGTAAATGATCGGGAAGTCAGGTTGGGCGGCATCGGAGACGACGAAGGCGGAGGGGGTGAGGGGGTAGTAGAACCGCCCGAGGTCCACCATCTCCTCCTCCGCCACCTCTTCAAACTCTTCCTCCACCTCCATTTCGTCGTCCGGCGACCACTTCATCCGCTTCAGCGGCTTCTGCTCCCCTCCTCCCCTCGTTTCCGCTCCCGCCGCCATCCTCCACAACTGTCAACAGATGACGAATTCGCTAAAAGAGAAAGATCAACACTCGTACAAGATCGGAGAGAGCTTCTGAATTAGGGTTTAATAGGATATTGGGATAGGGATCGGGATTGGGGAAGGAGGAAGTGGCGGTGGACGAGAAGCTGCAAAATATCTTCGCATGTCAGAGCAAAATAAAGATTCCTGAAAATTCTACATTTAAATGTTCACGATGCTTTTTTAATAAGTTAAAAGGAGACGGAACATTATTGGTGAATTTGGATTGGCCCACCACAGGCCCACATAGACAAGATTTTATTAACAACTTGTCCACATACAAAGATATTTTAATTTCTTTTTTTTAAAAAAAAAAGAAAAGAAAATCATAATATTGCTTTGCTGCTGCTGCTGCTGCTTATTATTATTATTATTTTTATAAAATTGCATTTATGATGTTTTGGGAGGATCTAAATGATAATTTTCTAATTAAAAAAAAAAGAAAGAAAATGCTTTGCTTGTCTCCTATTGGTTGCCTTCCCTTTCTTCGATGTTGGTGATGTCTGAGTCATTTGGAAGATATTTCCTAGTGGTCTCGGTCAACTCTATAAAATATCCTAGATCACTAGTCTGACAATAATCTAAAAAAATAAAAATTGACCAACTAAATTCTTATTTTTGTTTTATAAAGTTCTTGTTAATTTTAAGATTTTGATTTGTTGTGATAAAGATACTTTATTGATTCGTTGCGTTATTATTTGTTTGATGAGTGGTGAGAAAATACTTATGCTTCTATATTTAAGTACAAATTAGATGATAATTATCTAATTAATTAGAGTAAAAAGTGAAGTCGTACTATTAGCAAAAATTGACTATAAAATCTATATTGGAACAATTACTTATAAATTATAGCAATCCGTGAGACTGATAATTATGTAATTAATTAATAAGACAAGTGGATGCTTCTTGTGATAATTAAAAGGTCAACTCAGTGAAAACTGATTATTGCTATAAGAATGGTCCTTAAGCAGGATCCAGTTGCATTCCCAAAATATCTTATCAAAAGGTCGACACAATTGTGCGAATGTCAAAATCTTCAAGTGGGATGATCTTTTGAATATGCGTGTCATATCTTCTCTACCACCCCCATAAAGTCGAATATAAACTTTGCTTTTTGTAATTTTTTTTTTATGATTATAGGAATATGCGTGTCATATCTTCGACAACACTGTTTTTTTTTTTAAGTTATGGGAATACCTACTTTATTTTCATGTAATTATTATAAATTTATATAAAAAAAATAGCGTTTACTCCATTTTGAAAGTAAATGATTATTCAAAATCTATCAGTGATTCATTTGATTAGTCCCATTGAGTGGAAGAGTGTACTGATTGGTTCAATTAAACAAACTAAGCTAGATGAGTTAGTCAATCCAAATAGGCGGAGCAAGTCAGAGCGGTTCAATTGGGTCGAGTGGAGGGATGGTGATTGAATTAAATAATATGATTAGATTAATCAAGTTAAGTTATATAGTTAATCGACATAATTAACATAGTTGACAACGTCACAAGTTAGTCAAATCTAACAAACTTATTGAAATGGTCAGGAGGGTGGCCGAATGAACCAATCAAATAGGCTAGGATGGTTAGTCTAAGCCAAATGAAATTAGCCGCAAAGCTCATTGAATGAATCGACGGTTAATTTTTGTAATACGTTTTAAAAGATAAAAAAGGTAAAAATTAAAAGGACATCCTTAATTATTAGAACCGTCAAAAAAAAATATTTAAAAAATGACGTCCGAATAATACTTTATATATTATTTATTTTGAAAATATCTTTATTCAATTGCTATGACAATGGTTGAGTACTTACTATAACCTATTAAAATAAATCGATTAAAAAATATTATATATAATACTTTTATATTAATTTTTATCAACTAATTTTTTTAAGTGATATTTACCAAATTGGTAAAGAGTTTCTTTATAAAAAATATTATATATAATATTTTTTGTTTAAGTTGAATTAAAAATAATAATTTATTTAATACATTGTGACGACCATGTAGCTTATGTGAATAAGGTTATCGAATAAGGGTTTTTTTATATGATTATTTGTCAAGCTTGGCCTAATTCATCATAATGATTCCAAGATCTTTGAATCGTTTTTCCTTTTATATATATATATATATATATAATCATTTTGAACACCCTTACAGCGGCAACAATATAAAAACAAAAATTATTCTAATTTAATTAAACATGCTAAGTACATTTTATATCGAAATTTAGCAGGGTGTCGGGTTGTGATCGGACGATGCTAAGCACATTTGAACTCGACGTAACACAATTATTGTCTGCCATCATGATTTTCTCGATGGCGGTAAAAAGCACCATGACCAATAATGATTTTCCACGTGTTCAGGCGCTCCCGATGCACCACGTGGGCCCCTGGCGCGTGCGTATGGCTGGCCGCAGGAGGCGGCGACGCGCCCCTCGAGACTCACGTGGGACCCTACGCCGCCGCGCATCGCACGGCTACCGTTCACCGCGTCGTCAAGATGGACGAACGAGATCCATCACCTCCCGCCCCTTCGTGCGTATCATCTGACATTAAATGAGACAACTCCTGCTTCTTTCTATTTCTAGCCTCTTCAATTCCACACAATTACCCAATCGCTACCCGCTGCATTACTCGCTTTACGATTCGACGCCAGTCTCGTTGCCACCGGGCCCCAAGCACGGTCAATGGAAACGAAGACGAAAATCTCCAAGTCTTAAAATTCTCGGTGAATAAGAAAAATTGGAGAAGCAAATTAATAACCTTCCATTTCAAATCCACCTCCCATTCTATCTGTCGTTATAAAACAATTGGCAATCTTCTCAATTATTAATATTATTATTATTATTTTAAAAAAAAAAATCTATCGAATTAGAAGTATTTACGAGTTGTTGGTCACAGACCAGTTTCTACCGCAGTGAAAGAGACATGGTAAGAGATCACCACCTCTCAATTAGGTTATCGAACCTTGTTCGTTCAATTGCGTCGTCGAATTTTTCCATCTGATGAATCTGTTCATTGCGAATTCACTCGAGTTGTTGATTGTTTAAACCCTAGCTTAGGTTTCAGCAACGAGCAAATTTTTTATTTTTGTCTCCGGATGAATTGTGTTTAATTAATTGATATATATATTCTTCAATCTTATTTCCTATTTGTTTCTTTCTTTCTTTCTTTCATCTGGATTGGTTGGTTGGAATTCTACTGCAAATTGATTCGTACTCGATTTCATTTTGGGTATTCGACAATTGTCTCAGTTTATAATTCGGTGCAGATTTTTGAACTGATCGAGTTGCGAATCTTTTTGTCGTCGTAGAAGCGATTCGATCGATCGATCGATCGATATCCAATCGCTGTTGTTTAACTAATTGACGGCGATTCGAATTCGTACTTAGGTTGGTTGTGCATTCCAATTAGAGAACAAGAGCATCGTCAGAGCAGATGAAGAAGTGGAGCAGGAGGAGGGAGAGGAGGAGGAGGAGGAGTCGTCCGAAATCGAACTCGGCAAGAGGATCGAGAAATTGCGGTGGGTGGAGCTGCTTCTGGTCGGCGAGTTCTTCGGGTCGTGCGAGGAGCACAAAGAGGACAGGAAGAGCGAGGAGAACATCTTCTGCGTGGACTGCGGCAGCCGGATGTGCTCGCACTGCCTCGCCGGCAGCCACCGTGACCACCGCCTCCTCCAGATCCGCCGCTACGTCTACCAGGACGTCGTTCGCGTCCACGACATGGCAAATCTGCTGGATTGCTCCAAAGTCCAGGTTAGTTATAATTCTCCAAATCTCATTAAAAAAATATCCTCAATCTTGCAAATTACATATCCATTTTTTTTTGCTTTCGGAGATCCAATTCCTCTCTTCTTTGAATGGTTCCATGTCTAGCAAAAATCCTTCCTTCCTTCCTGTTTTTTCCTTTTATTCTTTTTTACGTCTATTTATTCAGTTTCTACTTTTATTGATTTCCTAAACTTAATTTTTTTTTTCAATATTTAAATCATTGTTTAACATTTTCCTGCGATCGATTCCTTTGGCCAGGACTCTCTCTACGTTCATATTCTAACTCCTTTATTATCGGAAAAAGAGCATCGCTTATAGTACACACACAATGTTTTAGATATATATTTAAATTCACATACAAAAGACGGTAATTTACTTGTGAATATAAAATTATATTCATTATTATCAATTATTTATAGCGTGATTACTCTTTTTTTCTAGCCTTACGTTGTGAACAGTGCCAAAGTTGTGCTGCTAAAGCCGAGGAGGCAATCCAAGCCATTGAAAACGAACACCGGCGGCCCCGCATGCAGAATCTGCCGTCGGTCCATCTCCGATTCCCACTGCTACTGCTCCATCACTTGCTTGGTTATTCTATTCCCGAAATAAGCCCTATTTGTCAGGGGTTCTTTTGTCATTTCAAGAAATATTTTGCTGACGCGTGATTTCACGCAGGTTTCCGACGTGGAGAGCCCTGTACTGACGGTCAAGGAGCCCACCGTCTGTTGCCAATCCGAGCCGCTGCTTGCAGATCGGCCGGCCAGTAGTGAGGAGCAGCCGTCCCCGTCTCCCGCTGCGTCGGCTCCGCCGTTCGATGAAGGGCAGGAGGACGCTGGCCGTCCGATTCCAGAACCCTCGGTTCGCAGAGTCCACAGGAGGAAAGGATTCCCTCGGAGAGCTCCCTTTTGAAATCGAAGAATGGCGGAATATTTCTTGTATTTATTTTCCCTACTAAATAAAACAATGAACATTCGTATATTCGTATATTGGATGGATAGTAAATATACAAGCAACTCTTTAAGAAAAAAAATACATGCATATTGCTTCATTTCTTGTTGTCACATTATCACTGTTTTAATCATAAAGCAGAAATAGTGGCATTAAGATGCACATAAATCAAGAAATGAATATTAATTATTGATTAGATTACAAACGAATACTTCCTATCCAATATTTTAGCTACCCTTTTATTTAGATCGCATTGCATTTTAATTGATAGGTATATATTCATAAGTGACTTTTATTATATTAGCGGTTTTCCTTTGAATTACATTTTTAAAAGACAAGGAAAGCACTGTGTTAACCAAGTACAATTATACATTATACATAAACTCGTGGCATTTTAGTAGTAGTAGTATGGATGAATTGAGACTTGAGAGAATCCTAAACTCATTCGGTCTACACGAAATAAAGAGTTGTTGGATGATCTTAAAGAAGATTTTACAAGTTTAAAGAATTTCCCCTACTGTTGGTTTATCCCACTTAAGAAACATCCTTAATTTCATGTGGATTTACTATCTTTGATAGAATTTATGGCTCTTAAACCCTTCCTTAATTATATATATCTTAATAGCGATTTATAATTTTTTAAGCTCCCTACTTACAACCTAACTCTATCTTTCATTTGAGTAGGAACTTATAGCAGATTTCCTCTTTTATTGCATGAAATTTATAGGTTAGTTTGGTAAGGACCTCTGGCAATTTCTCAACATACCATAACCATTTATGACTGATAACTCGCTTGTCTGGTTCAATGAAGTTTAATACTATACCTTAGTTTGTCATTAGGACTTATATCTAACCTTTCAGATTTGACAAGGACTCAGAAGTTGTTCCATGGCTCGCCTTTTACAATCAACAACTCACCTTTTGCGTTTGGTGACTTGTTTTATAGCTTAAAGCTCACCTCTTCAGTTTTGTAATAACTTAATGTCATTCCTTAGTCAATCTTTTACTAGCTCACTTCTTCAGTTAAATGTGGCTTAATGTCGTCCTTCAAATTTTTCTTCAGTTCATTAAGGATGTAAGGTTGTTCTGTACGTAGCTTATCATTATAGCTCATGTCTTTAGTTCAGAAAGAACTCAAGATTCAAAGATCCTTCCTCAGTGTCTTTAGTGACTTACAACTCACCTCTTCAGTTTGTTAAGGATTTAAAATTTTGTTTCTCAGCTTGTTCTTTACGCCTTATAGCTTTCCTTCTTGAGTTTAGCAAGAACTTAAGGTGTTCTCTTCACGTTTTCACCTCAACAATTTTAGCAAAAGATGTAATCATCCCAAACTTTCATCACAGTCCGTTCCCAAATTATACGAAAAGAGATAAATAAAGGGGTCAACTTATAGCCGACTGCTAAATTAGTTAAGAGAAGGGAAGGTTTTTTTTTTCCGAGAGTACACGTCCGTCAAAAATTGATTTCTTGTCTCATTGTAACAAATATATCACCCTTTGACTAACTAGACATCCCATGGAGACACGTTTTCATCTCAACAAGGACTTAATTAAGGTTGTCCCTTAGCATGCATCTTTTGTACTCACAAGAACTTAAGGAGTTAATTAATCTTTTTGCTACCAAAGCAGATGTAATGGATGTCTCTGTTGATGTGGGATATCTCCTGCAATCGAATAACTAATAGCCTTTAATTGTTGATGTTTGTGTTGGATATCTGGCCATCTTTGGATGCAGTCCAAACTGTAGAGGCCTTATTCAGTGTGTGTAATTTAAGCTTCTTGTAGTTAATTTGCAAAGGTCCCAATAATGAACCAAGGCGCTGGTCTAAGAATCTTAGAAGAAGGCCTGGACACCTTCTTCAATGAACAAGGCCAAGTTAAGTCGACGCCTTCCAGCACTGATTGGAATCTTGCACCACCTGCCTTTCCCTTGTCACACATTTGTCATCGAGGTCACTCCTTTGGCCCCAACCTGACACTTCCCATCAAAGCTCGTTTATCATGATAGAGAAAGAAAGAAAGAAAGAGACGATGGAGGTCCAAACGCAATAGTTCAGCCACTCACATGATCAAAAGACAACATTAAAAATCTTCTCATGTGTCCTCCAACTTCCTTTGACAAAGAGAGAAGATCCACTCTCTTTGAATACAATACTGAAAGGATAAAATCCCTATCTGTTTATTTACGAGTGCTTTTGCTCGTAGTTATCTCTAACTACCTCTCTTAATTATATTTAAGTGTTCCACTCTCTTAAACTAATATGGTGGGAGAGTAGGACAGTAGACAACTGGCAACCTGAATCATCTTAAAGGGAAGAGAGTTAGATTTGCTGATTATCTTTAGATTGATCTTTATCACGAGTGATAGCAATGTTGATTGTCCTGCCACTGAGATTAAGAAACAAAAATCATGGTCAAAGTCTGTAGTTTCAACGAGTGAATCATTAAAATACATACCACCAGACTATGACACCACTAATCAAATGCATGGTGGAAGGAAGGCACTGCCACTAACTAAATATAGTTAATGCCATCTAATTTAATTCGTTAAATCGTGCAACTTAAGGTTAAATTATGAACTATCAACATCAGTTTATCAAACCGATGGAAAATCTTACCTATTAAACCAGAGGAGTTCACATGATCCTTATTGAAGCAGAGTCAGTGAGTAAACTTAATTGCTGGATTATTGAAATGATGGATTTTGAAAGGGCTGGCAAAAGAGTCTAAATTATGGAAAAAAATTGATCGATTCGAAGGTAGAAGAACTGGATCGAGAAAGTGCTTGGAGTAATTAGGGCAAAGAGTTTAAATTGATGAAGATCTTGATGGAGCAGGATGCCTGCATCAAGGAGACACTCGGGTGACTTTTAAGGAACTCAAATTAAGGAGGAAATGAAAGCTTCAAGATTATGAATCATATATTATGATTACATTCTAGAATAGCACGAGTTATGAGGTTAATTAAATATAAGATACATTGAACTTTGTATAAAGATCTTTTTTATGTGTGTGAGACATTAAGATTAAGATGAACATATTCTCTCTATATATATATTATAATTTTTCTTATATTTTTTTTAATAAGTTTATGAAATTTAGCTTAGATGACATATGAAAATTTAGTCAATTGTAGCATATAAGATTGAGGGTGTAATTGATTGGCATAACTATTTCACTAGACCAAAATAAAGTGTTTAATATATTTAGTGAATATTTTATACCTTAAATAGCATTGCGGTAAAAATAATCTCTTTCATCTCTCATCTGCGTGCAATAATTTTTCTCACTTTACTCTTCTTTCTCCTTTGATTGTATATAATAATCATTTTGGTGTTGATTTTTAAAAACTAGCACTACGACTTAATTACACCAGCCATCGCTATGGAGGTGGTGTTGGTTTTTAAAAACTAGCACAAAAGTTGTTGCTGATTTTTAAAGACTAGCACCAAGGTTAGTACAAAATCAATACCAAGGTGGTGCTAGTATTTAAAAAATAATACCACCTTGGTGCTGTTTTTATCAACAACATCTTACTACGTGTCTTTAAAGACCAACAATAAAAACAACACCATCTTAGTTCTATTTTTTAAAGATCAATACCCAACCTTGGTGTTGGTTTTTAAAGACCAGCACCACTTACACGCGGGGGTTGATGTACTTAAGTTGTGATATTGGTCTTTAAAAACCAACGTCATAGCGATTATTGCTCCAATCAAAAGAGAGAGAAAAGAAAATTTATTTAAATTTAAGAGGAAAAAGAGAAAAGTTGTTGCATACAAATGAGAGAGAAAAGAGATAAGATTTTCCACAACACCGTGTCAAATTGCTCACGTTGGATATCACCCACGGTAATCACCTAAGGGTGTGTAGGATATCATCTCTTTCTTTATATATATACCTATTAATTTTTTTATTTAGTGTTTAGGATTTAATGTTTAAGCTAAATGAAATAAAAAATTAACATTAGGTATGAGTGTCAAACATGAATATGATCCACCAACCTGATCCAAGTGGATATGAAAAAATTAAGTTCAGGTTAAGGGTTTCAGATTCTGGTTAGGGGTTTCGGGGGTTGATTTAGTTTTAAGTCAAGTTTGGGTTGACGTAGATTGACCTAAATTTAGAATTTAGGGGTTTAAATCAAATTTTATATTGAAAATTATGATATTTTATGTACAAAATAATATAACTAGTATAACAATGATGAAATATTGAAATAAAAGTGAAAAAAGTTTTTTCCTATTGGGCAGATTATTTGGGTTATCCGGGTTTAGGTTTAAGATTTTTGGTTTGAGTTTAAGTTTGGGTCAGATTCGGGTTGAGATTTTTTTTAGTAACTTATCTTTAACCCGATCCGAGCCCACCCAATCTGTTAGGACCAAAAGAATTTAGATATCTCCATAATTCATCAAAATTAACACCCCTAACACTAGGTGCTCACAGGTTGCCCATAGATGGATGTGCAGGGTAACAAAACTCTCTCTGTATATATTTTATAGTGGGCACAAAATGCTTTTTAATATTTTTTTTGGTAATTTATATTAGGAATACAATCAAAATCTCATATTTAAAAGATAAAAGATATTTCCATTGGTATGAAGTCTTTTTAGCAGAGTCCAAAAATAAATCCATGAGAGCTTAAACTCAAAGTAAACAATATCATACTATTATAGAGATATGTGAATTTTTTAATCCCAACAAATGGTATCAAAGTCATGGTCTATATTGAGTCATATGGGTAAAATAGTGACCTTGAGGGGAGGTTCAGAATAGTGACTAGATACTTAAGAGGAGGGTCATATTATAAAAATTATAATAGTCTTTTGTTTGGAGGGAGAATTGTTGTATAGATATATGTAAAATCTTTTTATCTAATAATCTAAGTATTCATGCTTAATTTATTTGATAAGTTAGGAGCACAACTTATGCCTAGTAGCCAATATTTCAGACTTTCCATTTGACCGGATAAAAATACGCGGAGATTCTAAACATGAATGCTTGGGAATCTAAATTCATCAAGATAACGTACTAATCTATTAAAATGTTTGTAAAATATCAAAACTCCTAATTAAATCTAATAATAATAATAATAATAATAATAATAAAAAAGCTTGCTAACGTTTAAATTAATTGTCTTGTCTAAACCTTATTAAGAATAAGAATCACCGAGCATTCCAACAAAAGCTTAAATAGTACCCTTAAAGCATTCCTTCGTGTCATCTTTGTTTTTTTCCCTTCTATTTTAATAAGTATTCAACTTGATGAATACTCAATTTAGTCTATTAAAAAAATTAGTAACGACTCGTCAACTAGTATTCCGGAATTATCTTTATCCATCGAAAAAAATTAATTATACAGTGCACCCCAATTAAGAATTGATCCGTGCATATCTGTGAAACACCAGAGCCCGGGGCACTCTATGTTTCTAGAGCACTAAGACCTTGATTTAGTAAAATTTTTCTTCATCAACACATTTCTAGAGTTCTCTTAGACTACCCACTAAAAATTTGAGAGCATGTTGCAGGACAATAAACTTGATTCCATCCCCCTCGACCTTATTGTTTTCATTATTGGATCGCCACCGAAGCTTCTACTTTTCATTTTCTTTTTCAAGCCCGTAAGATTACATGACAACGAAAGGACGTCAAGTTGTCACTCAATCATCCGTGATTCAATTCCTAACTATAACATATTTATAGAGATTTGGATTGTCCTCTTCCGTACTTCTTGATTTATCCTAATGGTTCATAAAAAACTTTTATAGAATTGAATTAGTCATCCTAAATTTAATATTTCCTGATTCATCATTTTTTTTCAGGGTCTGTTTTTACTTTTGATGAAGTTTGCTTCTTCATCCCTTACAATTGTGTTTTCCACCATCAAATTGGAAGCCTTAATATGATTCTCGTCAAATGTCTTATTAGAATTGAAGGAGCTTCCTGCCGTTGTGAATTAGAAAAGAACTCCTTAGTAAGACCTTCAAAAGGCTCAAGAAGTTAGGAATATGTTGTTTCTGTGTTTAGCATTCTCCTCGTTGTTTATACTCATGCTAAAACACATGCAATCTTTGGGTCTGTATTAGCATCATGCAATTAAAAAAAAATGAATGATTGTCCTAGTTAGTCTTATTGACTATCTCTAAGTGATCGATTCAACTCCACGGTGATTTTTTACTAATCATTAGGGTAAATCGAAAAGCACACACAATGACCAGTCCAGAAACCCAGCATCATGCTATTGAAGTCCCTAGTATTGGGAGATTATAAGTGTAATCATCCTCGAATCAATGTTGATAAGTTTAACTAAGCTCGAGTGGATTTGAGCTTGAGTTTCCATATTTAGATAATATGCTTAGACAATATATGAGAAGAGGTCAAATAAATCAAGATTGATCGGATATTTGACAATACGTGAGACGAGAGTCAAGTAGGTCATGGAAGATTGAATACTTGATTGCAAAGTTCTAACTTGATGATTAGGCAAAAGAAAGTCCAAGTAAATCAAGAAGGGTCACACATTGGAAAAAGAAAGTCCAAGTGGATCAAGAAGGATCGTACGTTGGTAAAGAAAAAGACCTAACTAAGGTTAGACAAAAGAAAGTCTAAGTGGATCAAAAAGGACCGCATGTTGACAAGAGGAAAGACCTAACTATGGTTAGGTAAGAAGAAAATCCAAGTGGATAAAAAATGACCACACTTAGTGATCAGAAGTCCAATGAGAAGTTGGTGTTGAGAATCTTTGGGACGACTAGAAGGGGGGTTGAATAGACGTTTACCACAATCATTCGCTTCCTATGTATTCATTTGTGCATAGTAGAAAATAAATAAACAAATATGAATACGAAAGCTAAACTACAAAGACAAGAAGAGCAAACCACTATACATTTATTTACGTGTAGGACTCCTACTCCATGGTTGTCCATAAGGTGAGTGATCCCTATCCGTCGGTAGATTAGTCCCCAGAACCTCTGGCTAGCTCAAGCCTCCTTGTTAGTAGAGAAACCTCACCACAACTTGATCAAGACGCTTGGATCACATGGGAAATTAGAGACTCTAATTAGGCTTTCCAAGTCTAATTTCATCACCCAAGTCAGCTACCCAAGCTCCATTATATAAAGCTTGGGGAAAATACATAGGTTGATTTTCCCATTAATAGTTGATTGATGTCTCTATCAGTCGACTAATGTTATCGTTGGACAGACCCAACGACACTCCTTAGAATCCGTAATTCTGCCAATGATTTCTTATCAGTCAATTGCTATAATGTATCAGTCGACTGACTACAATGTCAGTTAGCTGGCTACAGTACCAGTAGACTGATTTCTACAGTCGTTGGGCACAGAAACATTTTGTGTCCTACCCCAGTCGACTGGTACAGACACTAGTCAACTGGTAAAACTCTAAACCTAATGTTTCTCTTCTCGAGTACATTTCTCTCACACTCAGACCCTTATGATTCACTTGATTATTCTTCGTAACCTTAGCCTCTTGCCTTCAAGCCTCATTCCTTTGGCTCTCGTCCCTCGGATGCATTCAAGCTCGCAGCTTGTCCCAATGCAATTCTTCGTGTATGCCTCGAAATGCACTTCCCTCGGCAAATCCTTATTGCCTTGTCCACAGTCCCTCAGATGCTCTATCATTCACCGGACCCGAAACCATCAAGCTAAGTCATAAGTGTATACTGTAAACCAACACGACTCAAATACACATATCAAATAAAAGGGTAAATTTAACTTAAACTCTTTCCCCAAATATCAAAATTCATAGTTACATTGGACCCTCAAATTGCTTCCAACAATCTCCCCCTTTTTGATGTTTGATAATATGTTTAAGTTAGGGAAAACATAATAGAAATCAACCATGCTAATGAAATATGTAACATATATTGGAACCTATCACAAGGTTCCCCTTACACCTAAGCTGCCAATTAAGCTAAGAATTTCTCACCGCAAAGGTATTTATGGTTTTCCACTTAAACATTACTTCTCGCCCTTTGCCTAATACCAAAAAGCTTCTAATAATATCACAATTGTCAAAACGTATCATCTAAACTGATCCTAAACTCGTCTATTTGTCCACCAAGGATCTCATACACCTATACGAGTTGTCCTGGTCAAATCCAATGCTGAAAATAGTTTTAAACTTGTACCAGTCGACTGCCCTCATCGAAATAACCTCACAGAATCATTCTGTGCTAAATGAACACTATTACCAGTTGACTGGTAATTGAGTCAGTCGACTGGCACATGTTTTCAGTCAAAAAGAGCATTTCTAACATAACTTCAAAAATGCATTAGAAATTTTACATACCTCAAAAAAATTTTAAATTTTGTAGAGAGGTCTATTTTACCCTTGTCTACTTGGGAAAAATGTATTTATCATAGATCCCAAGATTGACACAAAATCTAAAACTATTTAAATAGTTTAATTGAACATTGACCTAAAGTCCTAGTTTTGACTTCCTCTTGATGTATCTGCCCATACTAAACCATAATGCATCCCTAGCAATAGTTTATTTGACATCTATATACCCAAAATAAATTTTCATGTAATATAAACCTAATTCCATATTTTTCATACATCAAATATATCCTATATGTGTTAATTCCCTAGTTTTGAGACTCAAATCTGTCTTCAAACCACTTTGACACATTTCATAACCCATCTACAATCTCAAGCAATGTCCACTTGAAATTCATTGGCTATGGATCCTAAATTGACTCCTTAAGCTCCCTCTAGAGCTCTCAACCTTAGCCATCTTCTTAGATGTTTTCTCCACTATGGCTAAACCATAATGGTGTACCTTGGATACCTCATCCTTGCTATAATCATATGCAACCCTTGAATATTTCTTCTCATTAGCCTTGGATGACTCTCCCTTGTCCTTGGTTGCTCCTCCCTTGCCATTATCATGTGTCACCCTAACATATGATCTCCTTTTGGCCTTGGAGGCATTATATCGGTATTACAAACCTGATCTATCATTGTTGGGTCTTTAGCTACCTAACAACATACCTAATCCCTTAGATCTAACATTGAATCTTTCTAGGATTTTCTCCAAATTATCAAGCTTTGTCTTCAAAACTTGATTCTCCTTTTCTAGGTTTCTAATTCTAGATTCTTGTTGTCCACCTTGGACATTCCAAGATCTACTCATCTTTCTAGGCATGTGTCTCCCCTTCTTAAGATTTTTTCCTAAATTCTTCATTACCTTTTTCTCTTTAGGTAATGAGAATCTAACTTATCTAGATTTATCATGCATAGGTACCTTAGGGTTAATTCTAAAATTTACCCAATTTCTATCATGATATTTAAAGTCAAAAATTTTCATTGCTATATGATGATAATTATTATCAATCTTAACATGCATGGGAAAATAACAATTTGAATTACAATGCAAATTAGGGTATACCTCCCTTACCCTTGAAGCTAGTTTTTCTTCTTCTCCCATTTCTTCGAATGTGCTAGCTTATTGATTTCCCTCTTCTTAGGGCATTTGGTGTGGTAGTGACCTTTCTTCCCACACGTGAAGCACACAATATGAATTCTCTTCCTTTAAGCTTCTTTATTCCTATAACCCACATTAGCATCTAAAACAACTTGAATGGGTTTAGGATTTACCTTCTTCTTACTCATTGGATACCTATTCTTATAGTGTCCCTTCTCATTGCACCCGAAGTAAATAATGTGGTTCTTTCACTTCACTTCGGCGGAGATGCTAGCTAGATTGATAACTTCCAAGACCTTTTCTTCATCCATTTTAGCTTCTTCTTCAACCTTAGATGACATTTCCTCATCCTTCTCTTCCTCGGATGTTGAACATGAGTCAACTTCCGGTTACTCCACCTCCACTTGAGCCACTACGTACCTTTTCTCGGATTTGTCCTCTTCATGTGTAGACATAGGTTCTTCACTTTGCTCTACAAATCATGGACGTTCTTATACTCACCTACATCACTCATCACATAATTCGGCAAAATATCAATCAAAATTGATATTTCCTTCTCATTTGCCATTGATTGTGAGGTTTGCTCCTTGGTCCAATAATGTGATCGGAGTCTCTTCCCTTTCTTGTCTTTTGGAACTTCAAACGACTCCTCAACGACTATCATGGTGTCTTAATCCATCTCAAAGAAAGCCTTCATTTTCACTATCCAAAAGGTGATATCCCAGACTTCCCCCTTCATGCTCTGGTGGAACAATCAAGCCGCCCATCCTTAGCTTCCTCGGCGGTTAGTCCGACAGAAAGTGCCCTCACTCTGCTACCACTTGTTAAGGATATTTGGGCCAGCTAGAAGGGGGTTGAATATGTTGGTTCAGTTTGTACTAATGGTCTAACCCAGGTTTTTGATGAATGACAAGCAAGTTAAGTTAGGTTCTGTTGTGATCTAACCACTTAATTAAATGTGTAGAAAATTCAACTAGGTTGACGGGCCGATCGGATAGCTGGTACAAAATCCAGCTAGGTCAATAGACCGACTGGATAGCTAGTATGAAATCCAGCTAGGTTGACGGACGGACTGGATAGCTAGTATGAAATATAGCTAGGTCGACGGACCGACCGAATAGCTGGTACGAAGTCCAGCTAGGCCGACGGGCCAATTAGATAGCTGGCACGGAGCCCAGATAGGTCGACGAGCTGACCGGATGTCTAGAAAACTGGTAAGTTAAGGTAAGTCACTGGATGAGAGTGACCAAGTGAGGACGTGTCCTGGTTGAAAGGATAGTAGGTGTCAGTCCAGTTTAGGTTCATTTGGAATCCCTAAGCTGAGACCTTGACTAGTTCCTGGTCCTGAAAGAACATGAACTAATTAATACCACTCTTTATTATTAAATTTTCCTAATACTTGTTTTGCAGTGTATTTTGGAGTAATATTATTTTACAGGGCAAAGGGAAGAAAATTGCCTTTAGATGAACAGTGTCTGAAGGCACCTTCAAGCAGTGAAGGCACCTTCGTACTATTTATAGAAGGCGCCTTCAATGGCTATGGAAGGCGACTTCCGCAGTATAAATTTTGGCCGAAGTTGTGGATAAGCACTGGGATGTTCGGGATCGAGTTTGCCTCATTGGAGGTGCCTTCCATTGCTATGGAAGGGGCCTTCCATGCATTTTGTAAGGCTGTCTTGAGAAGGCAATAAACAACAATGAATATATGAGCTACTACACGTCCATTTGAGGCTCCGACTGCTCCGGGCTCCTGCTACGACTCTGCTACAAAGCTGCTGCATCCGATGACTGTTTCAAGGACATTCGATCGTGACCGGCAAACTGACTCCATCACACGAGCACTTCCACATCAATTCCTAAAGTGTCTGTAATGAGATTTCTATTTGTACTTAAATTCTGTAAACGGAAAGTATAGTCTGTTACATTTCTCTGAACTTTCTTTGTACTCGATTCCCTCTTCCGGAGGTACCGGAAGAGATTTTTAGTGGATTACCCATCAATAGGTCCGTGGGACATGGGTCTTGGAGTAGGAGTCGCCGAAGACTTAGAACCAAGTAAAATCACTCGTGTTTTCCTGTGTTGTTCACTCTCTTAATTTCTGCTATGTATACTCTTGATTTTAAAATCAAAAGAATGAATTTTTGAAAATAACATGATTTACCCTCCTCTCACGTGCATTTCGATCCAACAAATGGTATTAGAGCCAGGTTTTGCTCTGAATTGGTGCAACTCCCAATCAAGCCAGGGGAATCATTTTCGCATTCTATCTGAATTGGTAAAACTTTACCTATTCAGATATTTTTTTTCCGGTTTTAATTTGAGATTGGTGCAACACTTCTTAAGATTTTCTACATTTTAAAATATATCTCAAACATTATTAATCCAAGACCAAGTCTTGATACCCTCGTTTTAGTTTTTCTTCTATAGATATGAAATGGTGCAACTTGAAGGGTACAACAACGTCCGTCCGCCCCTATTCAACGGTGACGATTTCCCGTATTAGAATAAGCTGATGGAAGTA
>JBBMJZ010413114.1:23451167-23464017 GCA_037833815.1 Zingiber zerumbet | reverse complement strand
GGGTGAACCTAACTTAAACCCTTTGCCCAAACACCAAAACACATGGTCCCGCGGACCATTGGGATTGCTCCAACAAATTTATCCTGTTGAGATTTGAAGTTTGTTTTCTTAATGTTTAAGATTTAATTTCAAATATTTAATATTTGGTTTAGAATGGATCAAATTAATTTTAAGATTATCATGATTAATTAATTTATTATTTAATTATGAGTTATTTAAATTTTTAAAATTAGAATAGATTAAATCTTTTTTAGGATTATCTTGATTAATTAATTTATTTAATTTTTTAAGATTATAATTATTTAAGCTATTTTAAGAATTATCTTAATTAATTAATACTAAATCATTTAATTTAATTAAAATTTGAATTGATTAAATTAATTGAATTAGATTTGTTCAATTTATGTTTATCTTGATAATTATTAGTTAATTTTGGATTAATTGAATTAATTTTATCTTGAATAAATATATCAAAAAGTATATTAAGATTTTAGGGTTCAGGGTGACAAAGAGTAATAGATTTGTTATAATAGGCCAGAGATTAATTTCCAACGTACGCATACCTTGGGGAAAAAATTTCTCCGACCCCTTAATTACTTGATAGTCGGTTATAATCTGATATCATAATTTAACTCCTTTCATATAATCTACAAATAGACTGTGAGGAAGCACTATGAGTATAATTATCTTCTGCTATATAAAGATTTTATTAACTTATCTAGATTTGACTTGGTCTTAATTAATTTTATTATCTAGATTAATAAAATTTAAATCATTAGCCATTAATTTTGAAAATTTAAATTATTATTTAAATTCAGATTAATTAAATTAAGTTATTCAACTTCAAATTATCATGATTACTTTTTAGATCTAGATCAAAGTCTAGATAATTATTGATATTGATTTGGTTAAAGTTTTGATTAACCAAATCAAGGTTCTTCTCGATTTGATCAAAGCTCATGATTGATTTAATCAAAATTTTGATTAATTTTATTTTTCCAGAATAATTAAATCAGAATTTTTTCCTTAATTAGCTTTGTATTATTAATTGAATTATTAATTTTTGAATAGATTAAATCTAACTTATGATGTTTAATTGAATTAATCAACCAACTATGACTTTTTGATTTATTGAAATATTTTGGAGCAAAATATAAAGTTATCACTTTAACGGTCCTCTAGGGTGACCCCACACTCTCTGAAAGATGGTAAATAATGGGCGGCATTTGTCCAAATGTAGTATTCCTTTACATGGGAGAGATTAGACACCTAGCTAGGTCTTTCTAATGGGATGGGATCCTCTGGTCCGCAAAGGCTGGATCAGTCCCTGGTCCAGTCTTTATATTGGTGGGGGTAAATGACCCACACCTGTTAACATGTGAGGGTCATTACCTCCCACCAATCCCATTGTCTTGGTCCAACAGCGGACCAAGACAAGGAGACCAAAGAATCTCATCCCCTTTCTAATTTAATGCAATATTTTGAAGAATCTAAATTATGCAATTTAATTAGGGCATTTTCATAATTAAATGTACTGACATGAATAACTTTTCTTAATTTTGTTAACTTTTTTTCGTCTTCTTCAAGCATTGATTTTTATAACATTCAGATCACCTGCACTTTTTGATTTTTATAACATTCAGATCACCTGCACTTGAAGCATATGATGTGCTTTTTGTTCCTCTAAACTCCTGACATTGGTTTCTCCTTTGTCATTGGTTGTATCAGCTAAATCTTATGAGTACTTAAGATAAGAGTTTAACAACGTATTTAAATCAATGTTTTTAGTAGACAATAGTTTGACAATAGTTAAAAAATTATTATCTTTGAATTTCTTTCATAATATTTTAAAATCATTGTCTTTAATCATTTTTCCCAACAGTTAAAAACTATTATTTTTATAAGAAAAATTATTATCTATTTACAATATATGAAATGATAATTAAACATAAAAACAACTAATAATAATAAAATATATACTATATTCAATCTATGCTTAACTGTGCACATCTGAATTTAGTACACATCTAAATTTACCAAATTAATTATTCAAGTCTTTAATCACTTTATATCGCATGCTAGCTGGGCAATAAGCTTCAAGAAACTAGAACAACAATAGGCTTCAAAATATTAGAACAACAAACAGTTACAGTTACAGGAAGATATTATGGGTGACATATTAGGTAATGCATGGAACATTGTCACTAATGCTTTTCTCCTTTTACATAATCTTTTGAAGGTGAAGAAATTTCTTACATTTTCAATTAGTACAAGCACAAAACATAAACAATATAAGAACAATGCTTACAATGAAATACAAACAAACTCTCATGTCGATCAGTCTGGATGTCCTAAGTGTCACTCACACACTTCTCTTAACACTTCTCTCTAGGGATGTAATCGAGCCGAACTCTTGAATATTTAAGTTTAACTCATTTATAATCGAGTCGAGCCCAAGCTTTATTTAACAAATATATGCATAGCTCACGAGTTTATTCGAGCTTTAATTAAGCCCAAACAAACTTAATAAATATTCATCAAAAACTAAATTATATTTTTATATAAAATTATAATATTCTTATTAAAATTTATAATTTCATTCTAATAAATAAATTTAATATATTTGTCTATATTTTTCATAAGTAGAGTGTAAAATCTATAAATTTAATATCAAAATTATTATTTTTCACTTAAAAGTTGATTCATGAGTTTACTAACGAACATGTTCACGAGCTAACGAGTTGAATATTGTGAAGTTTAAGCTTGGTTTGTTTATCTTAATGAGCCTCATTAAACAAACTCAAATGAGTTTTTATCGAATCGAACTTAGAATAGTTCATAAGCGACTTGGTTCATTTATACCCCTACTTTCCTGATCACACGAATAGAACTTCGAGCGATCGGTCTGAATGTTCTAAGTGTCACACACTTCTCCTAACACTTCTCTAGTCACACGAATGAACTTCGAGTGGTTACACAAGCACAACATTCAAGAGTAGTAGATAGATTGATGATCTAAGCTCTGTTCCCGAGGTCTTTTTTATAAGACTTTTTGGGTCTACCAATCAGCCTTGATGGGTATACCAATCTTGGTCAAACTTGATCCGTATGATCGAGTTCATCATGATCCGTGATCTCATCATTATCAAATTTATCGATCGACCTAAAAATTTTTCTAGTCTACCGAACCAAGTCACGTCATCGATTTGAGTCCAAACTCAAACTCGATTAACTGATCCTTGGGATAGGTCTACGATCCTTGGGATTGGTCTACTGATCCCGAGATTGGTCAACTGAGCCAACTTGGATCCGATTCAAATCAAGTCAAGTCTGATTCACCCCAGACTTGGTCCTACTACATTTGGTTGCCTTCTTCTGCTTTCTGTCTTGCTTCCAGCTCTAAGATCCTACAAGATATGCATACAAAACACAACACGCAACCAAGCCTAATCTTGTAAGTCTATCTGCCCAAGTAGACACACCTCTTGATTGGAGTTTACTTCTCTAAAACTTTCACCTCCTAAGGTTCACTCCTTTAAAATCAAGTATAATTTTGTAAGACTATCTAACCTACTAGGCTTCTTGCCTAGAGTTCACTTCTCGAAGACTTTTCACCACTTAGGGTTCACTCCTCTAGGATTTCCCTTTGCTAATCATCTAGTTACTCTGAACCTTCTTAGACTTGTCACTACTAGACATTTGGTCATCCTTGATCTGCCTGGACTTTTCTTTGCCTAACATTTGGTTCTCTCTTAACTTACTAGGGCTTTCGTTTGCTAAACATTCGGTCATTCTTGACATGTTTAGACTTTTTCTTCTTAATCATTTGGTCAACCTTGACCTGATTAGATTTACCTTACTTCTAAATAGCATGTCTTCTTTAGATCAACCCTTAAACTTGATAAGACAGGAGCTGATTGCACTAACCCAAAGAGGAAACAAATTCCTTAAAATAAATAATATGAAATATTAGAACAAGATGAGGTTGAATCTAGACCAACTCAAAGCGATCGTGTAAAAAATCTTTTGGTGCGAATTTTTTATATTTTCATATTGAAAAGTGAACCTCGGAGCTATAAAAAAAATTATAAGTTCTTATGAAGAAAATGAGGGTGAGGGAAAGAAACCACAAAACTTTACATAGATCAAAAATCACTTGTGATTCAACTAATGAATGAATGAGTCTTGTTTAAGCTATGGGGGATGAGTCAAAAGTCATGGCATAGCAGGATTAAGCTAGGGCATGAACCGATTGGAGTAGTGTTTGTTCAAAGCATAACATGTATATGACCACAAATTAGGATGTAGAAGTACTGGAACAAGACCTATAAGATTCACTTATACTCTGTATAAGGTTTACTAGTTGAACTCTTGTCATTCAAAACTTGTGAAAATGCAGCATCTTTTTGCACACCACATTAGAATGACATATTTACAACCACATACCTCACAATGAATTCCCTTGATATGTCAATGAAATCAAAGAATCCCAACTCAGATTGGAAAAGACTATGAAGATGAATTTCACAAACAAACAAAAGGATCTGAAATTTGAAGTCACATATTAGGCTGGTTCGGTTCTCCTCTCACTTTTTAGCAGCAAAGATCCATCTTTCATCAGTTTTGCACTTAGGCTGTTGAACCTTTCCCTCGAGTACTGCCGTGAAGCTTTCCTCCAATCTGTACCTGCCTTCATCATCGCAGCAAACTCCTTGAAACTTATTTTCCCATCCTGAGATTTACAATAAATGGGGGAAAATCAACGTGAGAAATAGTTTCCAGTCTATCAACCAGTAAAAGAATATTGTAAATCTCAATATCCCACAAGAAAACTGAAAACAATCCTACATATGCATAAATATAATGCCCAACTTTGTTAGACTCCGTGAAGATACTAAAAACAGAGCTGAAATAGAGTAGGAAAATTTATCTAACATTTAATGTTGGGAACTGACCTTGTCAGTGTCTACATCATGAATAATGGCATGGATGACTTCTTCATGATCCGGACCTAAGTCATCAGACAGAGAGTGCTTGAGCTCTTCAATTTCAATGTATCCACTCTCATTTTTATCAAAGTATTGGAAAGCTCTCTGCAGGTGCTCATCGTTTCCAATCCTTCTGAGGTGAATGGAGAGAGTAACAAATTCTCCATAGTCGAGGAAACCATTTCCATCAGCATCAGCCTGTCATGAGGAAGGCAAAAAGCCTAGAGAAGATAATTTTTCAAGTTGTTGACTAGCATATATTTGTATCTACACTCAGGCAATGAGAGTATAGTTTTGTAGATTAGCATACGTTCAGCCAAACTCTATAAACAGATTATCACTGCAGTACAATGAAGATACAAACAAACTTATAGTGGCATGTTGTTAATTATTTCTTTTCATTGTTCATCTAATCAAGAAAAGAAGGACAATGGCCATCATTATAGCAAAAGGTGGAATCCGACATCCCAGCGGCCCCACACGGCTATCCCCATGGCCATCTGTGAGGAGGTAAATCGGGAAGCTACAGTTAACCTGCGGGGAGGGCATTTTTCTCGCCTTCACTGAGATTTGACCCCTTACCCATTGTAGAAATATCTACCTTGCAGTAGCCAACTCAACTGTACCCTGGGGGCAGGTCAATGGCAATCATGAAGTTGGATGTTCATTCTCATCATTTCATGAGATTCAAATGAAACCATTGATTGGTCATGAGATTAACTCACAAAGGAACAAGCTACTTATGGATCAAAGAGATAAAAGAAGCCTATGCCTTCAGCAAGGACTTACTACTTCCATTATTGCTTTGACGTCTGAATCAGCAACCTGGCGTCCAAGCTTAAGTAAACCATATTTTAACTCGTCAAAATTTATTTGCCCTTTTTTGTTGATATCCAGATTCTCAAACATTTCCTTTATGTCAGCAACCTCCTCTATTGACAAGTGTTCAGCTATCACCTGCAGCAATGCACAGTTTTTGAATGAACATAATATTTGGTGTGTCTTGGAGGTTAGAATGAAATTTGTGGGGAAGCATATCAATATATGTAGCATGAACTTCACAAATGTCAAGCATCAACATAAAATAAAACCCTTCGTGAAAGGAAATGTTCTTACCCTAAGAGCTTTCTTTTTAAATTTATTTATCACTGAAAATTGCTGGAGTCTTGTCCGAACAGTTTCACCAAGATTTACATTGGGTGCCTTACTGGCATTCTGCAGCCAAGGATGATCTGTAATGTAAATTACGAGGAAAATTTTGAGAATACAGAAAATATGTCATTTCTTAAAGCATAGGTATTAACAGACATTACAATATAGTGAAAAAAAGTATGCAGTCTAAATTTGAGGAGGAACATAGAACCAATTTCCACAAAATGCCGAAAAACAAGAGAAAGCTATACCAAAGGATTGACAGAAGTCCTGATTTTCTGAAAACCAGATCAAATTAATTGTACCTGGCATAATTACTTTTCATAATAAAAATTTGATTCATTGGAAAAGCAAGTAGAAATTTGATTCCCAAAGTAGTAGTTTGTTGTGCTTTTTACATGCTGAATACTTAATTTAGTTTAGTGACAATTCCACTCTCAACTTGTCAGTTAGAGTCACAAGACATAAGAACAGATAGGAAATGAAAATTTACCAAGCACTTGTGGAGCTGTGAAACGTGTCTTAGGATCCGGGTTAAGCATCTGCCTGACAAGATCTTTAGCATTATCAGAAATCTTGGGCCATGGTTCTCTTTTAAAATCAATGGCACTGCGAATGATTGCCTGTGCAATACCTTGTTCCGTTTCTGTGTGATCATTAAATCAGAGTAAGGGATGCTTAATGGCCTATGTAACAAACATAACACTAGACAAAAAAGTGTTAACTTTTCCTGCTCAGATTTCCACTAACAAAATTTACCTGCCCAAAATGGCGGTACACCACAAAGCAGAATGTAAAGTATAACTCCTGCACTCCAGACATCAATTTCTGGGCCATAGTTTCGTTTTAAAACCTCTGGGGCCATGTAGTAAGGGCTGCCAACTATCTCTTCAAAGCATTCACCTTTCCAACAAAAAGATAATTAGAATAATTATATTGTTAATATAATAGAAGGCATAATTGCTTGGTTAACAAGTACTCTGGAAAATGAACCTTAGTGGCAACTTATTGATTTAAATTTCTTGTTAAAGATAGAAACTGGAAGCCAAGATGGTATCAAAAGTATTCATCATTTCAAACTGTAAATTACCTGGTCTAAAAAAAACAGATAACCCAAAATCAATTGCTTTTAAAGGGGCATTTTCCTTTTTGTTTCCGAACAAGAAATTCTCAGGTTTGAGATCTCGGTGCATCACCCCTTGCTGGTGGCAATTCTGTGGTGGCATGGAACAACATCAATACATTGCAGACTCAAAAGAAACAACACAATTTTAAGTCATATGCTTTAGCATAATCAAGTCAAAATTCCAAACCCAGCTTGAACATACATAGAATTGCATTTAAGAAAGAATTTAACTTGATTAAAAGAACTGACAAAAGTCTTGGCATCCTATCCTACAAAGTGTAGGAATAATTAGTAACATGATTGCTGCAAAATGGAGGAAATGGAAGTGTATTGTGAATTCTTGAAAACATACAACGAAAGAGTGAGTCCACAAATCAAATGGACAGAGGCAGAACCATTTAATACAGCATGCATCAAGTAATTAAGCAAATCTTAGATTGGTTTGTCAACAAGGATATCAACGGAATAATGGAAGCTTTTGGCAAGAGATGCTGACAACGTAAAGAGATCCAGATGCAAATGGTAAAAAAATCAGAGAAGACAGCTTTTTAAGATATATTCATTTCTTTGATAACTTTTTTCACGCAATTCTTAAAAGATGGCGATCGATCTCCATGAATTAGCAAGAAAATCAATAGTAAATAGATTCTGTAAGCATTGGGCTCTGAAAGGAGCAGTATGTACCTGAACCACTTCAACGATGGTCTTGATGACCATGGCAGCCGCCCGCTCGGTGTAGTGCCCCCTCGCAACAATCCGATCGAACAGCTCCCCACCTTCACAGAGCTCCATGACGATGTGAACGGAATCGGCATCCTCATAGGTATCCTTGAGCTTCACTATGTGGGGGTGCTCCGGCAAATGCTTCATGATCTCCACCTCCCTCCGCACATCCTCGACATCGACAGTAGTCCGCAGCTTCTTCTTGGAGATGGATTTGCAGGCGAAATGCTCTCCCGTCTTCTTGTCGGTGCAGAGGTAGGTTACACCGAACTCCCCCCGGCCGAACTCCCGCCCGAGGTCGTACCAGCTTTTGATGTCGCGACCCGTCGGATGCTTAAGGACCTCGAGACTGGGGCTGGGTTGGGATTGCCGACTGGGATCGATGGCGTAAGGGTTCCGCCGACTTTGTTTAATGCTGCCCGAAACGACAGGGACGGCGCAACAATTACCCATCGGAGTTTACAGCGCTTTCAATCAAGATGCAAGCTTTCGTCTTCCTCAGATTATGCCAATCAGATCGAATCTTTCCCCCCTAAAAGAAATAATCACAAAAAGGCTAGTCTTTTCGCCAAAGTTACCAGCAAAACATCCCCGAACCCCAAGCTTCCTGGGAAATCAAATCTAATGATTCGCTCCTTTCGAAACCGCTACTCTACTCTTCTGGTTTACGTCTAATCGGACGAAACTTCGGACCTCTTCCCACTCTCTGTGTTGTATCTACCCCTGCAATCCCAACTGTGGCAAAGGAAAGTTTGCATGGGATTGATTACCACAATCTATATATGATGGATTAGGAAAGATCGGCTCTTGGAAGAGAAGGAAGAAAGGGGAAGGAAGTTAGAATCCACCAACTTTGAAGGTGGGCGGCGTCGAGTGCGGGTGAAAAAAACGTCTCCTGACGAACGAACTTGGAAAGGAGCCAAAATCTCGACTTGTTTCCCATTTTTACACCTAAAATTTAGCAAATATTTATATTTTGTTCCTCTGGTTTCTACAATTTATTTATTTTAATTAAAATATCTTCACAATTTTTAAATTGTCATTTTATTGTAAGAAATGACATTGGTCGCTGGCAAAACTAATAGCCATTTATATCGTATGATTATTTTTCTTAGTTGACGTTAATCAATTTATTTATATCAATTAAGTTTTGAGATCATTCTATACCAATTTTCTATCCACTATTAAAATAAATCAAGTATTCATAATAGACAATTTTAGAGATGATCATCCGATCTTATAGAAATTTCTATTGTCCATTAAGATATATCAGAAAGTATTTACAGTGAACGACGGTCTATCAATTCAATATTCTTAGATTAATTATTCATTAAAAAAAATTTATCTATTATTTCACTAAAATTGAGATTCAATTTTTAAATATATCATACACTGAGAACAGTCGCTGCACCACTATCCCGGACTTATCCTATTAATCTTTAATAGCATTAACATGTGCATTGTTTATGCGAAAATAGAATGTAAACTAATTTATAAGTGTTGTAAAAGTAAGAGAATAACCATGAGATAAAGAGAATGAGAGGAGGGAAAAGAGAGAATCCTTGATACTTCTTATCAAAATGATATTTACAATTTCCCATTTATAGGGTGAGTAGATACATTTAACGTCAAAGCTAAATACATTTGAACAAATCTAAAAGAGTTATATACATTGCATAGTATGATATATTGATCTTGCATGGATAAGATATATTCATCTTATAAAGTTAAATACATTTGAACAAATCTAAGGGTATGTTTAGTTGGGACCATCCTTGATAATCTTAGTTATTCATTCAAAGTTATCAATGAAAACTCTATTTAGTTTAGCTAATCGATGATTCCCGAGTAATGTTCCATGCCCGACACGTCAACAAAAAGAGCATGCAACTTTGAATCAGAAAATTTCAAAAAATTGAGATTTTCTTTATTCCGGGGTTAACGAATTTCTTTACAAAAAATATTCTCGGATAAGAGAAAATGTGGAAAAAAGAAAAAATAAAATAAAATAACTTTAAAAAAGGAAAAACGTAAAAAATAAAAAAAAACATAATTTTTTTAAAAAAATAGAAAAATGTAAAAAAATAATAATAAATTAAGAAAAAATAAACAACATAAAAAATAGAAAAAATGTAAAAAAAATTAAAAAATTCATAAAAATGTAAAAAAAAATAAACAAACATTAAAAAAATAAAAATAAATAAAAAATAGAAAACACATAAAAAAAATAAAAATGTAAAAAAATAATAAAAAAGGTAAAAAATTAAAAGACATAAAATAGAAAAATATAATAAATTAAAAAAATTTTAAAAAACAAAAAACATAAAAAATAGAAAAAATAAAAACATAAAATATAAAAAATTGTAAAAATAAAACAAAAGTAAAAAAATAAAAAATAAAAAAATATAAATATAAATATAAAAAATAAAAAAGAAAAATTGTAAAAAAAGAAAAAAAAAATAAAAAATAAAAAATGTAAAAAATAAAAAATAAATAAAAACATAAAAAAGAAAAAGAATAAAAAACACATAAAATAAAGAAAAACAGGAAAAAGAAAAAGTAAAAAAACATAGAGTTTAAATAATAATAATAATAATAATAATATGTATGGTTGGTTTTATAACTGAGGGTAACACAATAAAATATTAAAGTAGGTTATTCATTAAAACATTCAAACAAACACGTTTTTATTGTATTACCTAGGCTGAACCAAACAAAATTTGATTATGTTTTATTCACCTTGGTTATATAATTACCTGATAATCACATAACCAATGTTATACATGATAACTTTAACCAAATACACCCTAATATACATTGCATTAGTAAGATATATTAATCTTGCAATGATAAGATAAATTCATCTTATACTTTGATTACATTCACTTGATTCATTGGATGTTGAAGATAGATTCAAATTTATGTCATCCATATACATTCATAATACTCTCCCTTGGATGTCATTTATAATGCTGCCTCATTAAAAATCTTACTAAAGAAAAGTAGAGTACAATATAATTACTCCCCCTCTTTATCATATCTCTTGAGATCTTTAAATTTATGCATCTCAATATTATATACTAGTCTTTCAAATGTTGAAGTAGGCAGAGCCTTTGTGAATAAATCGGCCAAATTATCCAATGAACAATTTTTTTGAACATCGATATCACCTCTCTTCTGGAGATCATGTGTAAAAAAGAATTTTGGTTATATGTTTCGTTCGATCGACTTTAATATAACTTTCCTTTAGTTGAGAAATGCATGTAGCATTATCCTCATATAATGTCATTAAGTCATTCTTATTTAAGGCTAAACCAGATGACTCTCAAATGTGATATATTACATATCTCAATCATATACATTCCCAACTTGCCTCATGAATGCTATGATTTCAGAATGATTAGAAGATATGAGTAATCATTGTTTCATAGATCTCCAAGATATAGCTATGCCACTACATGTGAATATATAGCCCATTTGAGATCTACCATTATGAGAGTCAAATAAATAACTAGCGTTAGCATATTGATGTGCGTAGATCATATACACTTTTATACATGTTTTGACATACATTTACGTACTTTATTTGCGCTTGATTTGTGTATTTCTATATCTCTTATCATACTTTCAGCATAATAATTCTTCTTTGTTAGAGATCTATTCTTTGTGTGTATTTGTAGCGCCCGAAAATTCTCAAAATAATTTTAGAAATATTCTATGATTTTTCTAGAATTTTAGAATATTTTTACGGAATTTTTAGAGTAGCGGAAGTAGCAAAAATAATAGGAACCAAAAATAGCTTACGCAGGAATTGAACCCGCAACCTTTAGCCGAGCCGAGACTTAGGAGGATCCGGCTAGCCAGGAGCCCCAGCAGGGGTGTGCTGAAAGGAAAGGGAATCTATTATATTTAAGTTTAAGTTGGGCGAATTAATTTCTTAATATAAATAGGGAAAATAATTAAGTGAGAAATTAATTGGAACGTAACTTACCTCTTCCTCAAACCCTCACCGAGACCTCACGCCGCCCCTCTTCCTCCTCTTCCACTCTCGGCGCACCAAGCCAAGGGCTCTAGGAGCACCTTCCGGCGATGACTCCGACACGAGGACGCTTCTCTCCGCGAGAGGGACACGTAGACGCGAGAGGATCGTCGAGAAGATCGTCTCCACCGGAAAACCTAGCGTTTAGATTGTAAGAAAACTTCACGCCGGAGGTAAGAAACCCCTCACCTGCAGTATAAGTAGTTCTCATTTGAATTCTACGCATTAGTTTTGTTGTTGCAGATTTTTGTCGACATATAGTGTGTATTTAACCCTCCTCACAGATTTAGGGATTAGTTGAGCACCTCTAGATGGGTCGGACACGCTTTCCCCTTTCAGTTGGAGGTTTAGACGTTGTCGGGTGCCTAAAGGTGGTCTCCCTAATAGAGGGGAGAGTTGAGTACACCAAGTGTTCGATAAAATGACTAGTATAGTTTTAAACAGTTTAACAGCTCAGTTAAATGCAACAGAAGCATTTAAAATAGTATATTAGTCTTGCTTCAGCTTTTATGGGACTAGATGTCCAATGGGTGGGCTCCCACAGTCGCCTCTAAGTTCAGACAACCTAGCTCTAGGTTTAGATAACCTAGAAACAGTAAGACAAGAAGTTATTAGCTATGTTCAGTATTTTACTTTTTCAGTTGCACTATACCAGAATAGATGTCCATTGGGTTGAGCTCTCATAGTCGTCCCTAGGTTTAGATAACCTAGTAAACCCTGCTAGATTCGGGATTTGCAGCCCCGGGTCTGGCTAGGGATGCACGCATAGCAAGTACAGTTGTCGGGCCCAAACAACAGCATGATTATTATTTTAATTTATTA
>JBBMJZ010413114.1:23433396-23451067 GCA_037833815.1 Zingiber zerumbet | reverse complement strand
TCGACAGTCAGTAGTCGGCAATCAGGAGTCGGGAGTAGCTGGGAGTAGGCAATCGAGAGTAGGACATAGAGCGTAGCCGAGAGTAGTCGAGAGTAGTCGGGAGTCGATAGTTGGTAGTCGAGCCTTTGTTGACCCAGTATGCCATTCTGATTTGATCATTGACCCTCTTAGCCATATGACACCTGGAAAATACCCTGCGCCAATTATGTTTATTTTTTACATAAAATACTAATATTAATATATATTTATTTTCACAATAATAGAATATTTATAGTAGTATTTGTGAAATTTTAAAAGTATTTAATGAAGCAACCGAATAACTTTCTCGGTATTTATTATCCCACTGCTCAATTAGTTTTAGAAAATGTTTCTAATATAGTATTAGTTTTAAATGAATATATTAATAATAGATTTTTATCTTCTTACATCTTAGCTATGAAAACTAAATAGAAAAAATATTTTTATTTTATTCCTAAAATTTATTTTATTTATTTATTTTTATTAAAAGAACAGACGAAACGTCTACGAGGATCCTCAATTTCTAGACAGGAACTTGAGATTTTTTTTACGGCTTCTTTTGATTTGAATAAAGCAGATAGCAAAATTTTTCACATCTTAAAATGGTGGTCATAGAAGGCTCAAAGCTTTCTCGTCATCTCCGTGATCGCCAAAGAAATTTTGGCTTATCCAATGTCAACTGTTACTGTGAAGTAGACGTTCAGTGCCGACGACAACATATTAAATGAACGACGATCAACTTTGTCTCCTGACTCATTAGAAGCCCAAGTATTATTGGACGTTAGACTATAGTCGAGAAAAGAATCCAAGGAATGTAATTTTCAAATGACGAAGTTGAAAATTTTGATACTAAATGAACGAATACAACAAAAACTAGAAATGGAAGTGAGTGATAATATAAAAGGGTAAAAATATAAAAAAAAAACTATATAACTTTTTATTCCTCTATATTTTTAGGGAATACATAGACAACTTAAATAAGTATAATTTTTTTAATATAATAATTTTAAATTATGACGATCTGAATTAAATTGTGAATTAATGATTTCAAACTATGAATGATAACTATTTTATACCGTTAAAATTAAGAATTGATTTATCCAGAATTGTCAAATCGATCATTCTAATCCGTCGAATAGTTATTTCCGAACCATGATCAGTGCATCCCTCCCCTAGGATATGCAGAAGTAGAGCTGCGATCGATGCAAGAAGAGACTGAAGTTTATTATTCAACAGACCTCCCCGACCTCAAAAACAAACACACACAAAGGCACTCCTACAGGCTACAGGTAAAGTCATCGGAATTGACGGCTTTACCTTCTCCCACCCAACTTGTCTCTCTCTCCCCCTTAGTTCATCATTTTGTTATTGGTTTCTTCTATCTCTCTCCCAGAGCTGCCCATGTCCCCCATTTGACTTGTGTAAAGCAAAAGCGACTAATGATGCTGCAACCCCCAGACACAGAGGAGAGAGAGCCAAAGAGCATGGAGATTCCCTCAGCGAGGAGAGGAAGAGTAGGAGTCGTCACGAGGTATTGCGTATCGTATCTAGACGTCGTGTTGTCTTCTTGGGACGCCTTTTGCTTTACAAAGGTCAATTCTTTTTTTTTTTTTTTCTTCATATAGTCTTTGCAAATTTTCTCTCGGCGTTAAAATTTCAATTTTTAGAAATGGTAATTCAGAAAAACTTGATCTTGACTTTGGATTCTTGTTGAATTAATGTTTGTGCGCAGGGTGGCAGCAGCGGGTCACATGCGCTTCTCTGCCAAAAGCGAGAAGCTTTGGGAATTCGAGCCCTTTCGGCTCGCTTCTATTTATCTGTTTTCCAAGCTCTAACACCGGCACGCACTCGCCCCAACGTAGCAGCAGCATCCACAGCCCCACCTTCCTTCCTCCCTCGGTCTCTTCCCTTCTCCCGGCTGTCAACGCGAAACAAAAAGAGCTCCACACGAAGTTTCCTCCCATCTCTCCCCTTCCTCCCTCCCCTAATCCATTACAAAAGCCGGAGAAGAGGAGCCCACGACCTTCGCCACTTCCATCTTTGTTTCTTTATCCGCATCACTGAAACCCTCTGTGGTTGCATCGCTGAGGCAAAGGTGCGTCTTCTGTTTTTTTTCCCCTCTGCTGCTTCTCTGATTTAGCCGTCTACATGGATTGCGTTCGGTTCTTAGGGTTTCTAGTGTTGCCGGAGATGTGAGAAAGACGCGATTTTGCTAGCAAATAGCTGTGGAAAGAGAGTATTCTTTTGTGGTTTTTTTTTTCTCTCTCGACTTTTCTTGCTTTTTGCTACGAAAAATCGGAAAGCGGTTTAGAAAAGTTGTGATTTTGGATGATTCATGCGTTAGGGTTTCTGGTGCTCGTGGAATTTGTGGTAACAAAGGGCATGGCCAAGTGGGTCTAAAACAGTATTGATTTCTTTCATCTTGTTTTCTTTTTCTGTTTGTGATGAGTAGTAAGAAAAACCAGGCAGATTGAAGACTTCAATCTTTGGTTCTATGTTCTTGCAAGTATAACTTCGGTGGTTCTTCGTACTCTTTAGTCGATTATACCGTTTATTTGAAGAGAGTGTTGGGATTAATGAGGTTTTTTTTTTTCTATAATATGATTTCATTTTTCCCCCCTCAAATGATTAGGCATTGCAATTGCATCTGGTTATCCTGTTCTTGCCACACTCTGTAAATTTTCTCCTTGTGATTAACCATGACTTTTGAGTGTATTTTTGTTCAATTTTTTTCTCATCCAGAATTTAGAAAGTCTTTTTTTTCTTGCTTTATAAATTTCTTACCTTTTGCCTCTCCTTGTAGATGGAACCGAAGATGGTGGATATCGTAGCCGGAAAAAACAGGAAGAGAAAAGCAAACGAAGCAACTCATACGATTCCTTTCTTATTAGATGAGCTGAACGAAGATCTACTTGAGAGAGTTCTCTCCTGGCTCCCTGCTTCAAGCCTCTTTCGTCTTGGTTCGGTGTGCAAGCGATGGAGATCTGTTGCCACTTCTGAAACATTTCATATCGCATGCTCTCAAATACCTTCCAGAGAACCATGGTTTCTTATGGTTGATCATGAATTCGAAGACCTGGTTGTTTACGATACCAGTGAAAGGAACTGGAAGAGCTTCAGTCATCGAACTTGCAACCCAAAAGGCCACAATCGCAAGGCCATTCCTGTGGCCGCATCTGGTGGCCTGGTGTGCTACCGCTCTGGCTCTGGTGGATTCTTCGTGTGCAATCTTCTAACAGGATCCTGCCGCGAGCTCCCGCCGCCGGCCGGCCAAGGTAGTGAGAGCCATACTTTACACGCCATTGCCATGTATTCTTCTTCAACCAAGCCAACTTTCTTCAAGATTGTACTAGTCTTGGGGAAACCACCCAACCTTGTCTGCAGAGTCTTTGATTCAGTGAGGTCTACGTGGGAAGATGAAATCACATTGCTTGAGAAATCTGATAGTTCCTCAGAGTCTCAAATTATGGGAGAAGAGATTTTCTACTTCCTCAGTAAAGCAGGAGATGTGGTTGCCACAAACATGCAAAGGAGCCCCTCTAAACAATACTCATCCGTCCTCATCACAGAAAACAGCGAACAGGTTGTATATTTCCTCAGCGAGACAGGAACTGTAGTGGCTTGTAATCTAACTCAGAAATCATTCTTCGAGTACCCTAGAATTCTGCCGATCTACTTTGAGTACTCAATAGATGTGGTTGGCTGCAAGGGAGAGATGCTAGTTGTCGTCTTGTCTGAATTCCTGGAGACCGCTAGCCTGAGGGTGTGGAAGTTCTCCAAGGAAGACAAATCGTGGAAGCAAGTAGCGGCCATGCCGCCGGCAATGTCACATGAGTTCCACGGGCAGAAGATGGACATAAACTGCACCTCATACCAGGATGTGATCTTCATATGTGCCAGTTCGACCGAAAGCAGCAGATACATAATGTTCAGCATGGAAGATGAGGAGTGGGTCGAGTTGCCAAGATGTAATGTGAACGGGAAACCCAGGGAGTTCATGTCTGCCATCTCGTTCGAGCCAAGAATGGAAGCTACTGTCTGACTGCAGATGATTGTTTTTTTCCCAATGGCTATTTCTATCGATTTGATTTCTTGATTCTAAGATTTGCAAATTGTTTGTTGTCGTGTGCTGATCTTAGGCCATGCATCCACTGTATATTTTTCATTATGGTGCATTTGAATCCACCTTCTTTTGTCCGTGGAAAGGCTGGTTCCTGTTACAGTGAATCTCTTAGTTAAACCTTTACCCTGTGAATCTCCATGGTTTGGTTTGCCCGTCAAAAGAAAAGAGCTTCGCCTGCTTTGGAGGCTTTATGTTATCCTGTGAAGCACTATCAGATACTCTTTTAAAGTGACTAAGAAGAATCAATCTGCAGACTGAGTCTGCTCTGTGTAATTTCTCTAAGCTAGCTGGAGACTTGATTCTTGCAACATCCTGGAAATTCCAATTATTTTCAATTGTATACATTATTCTAATGGACATGGGGAACCACATGAAGAACCCTAGTGGGGTCTTATTCTGAGAAAGCAATGGTTATTGGAGAGCCTAGTGATCCTGCTTTAGCAATTCCTTGTTTTTCTGTAGATAGCTTTTGCAAGTGCAAGAATGGTCCTGAAAATGACCTTCGCTTGCAGATGCTAAGCATGCTCTGCTAACGTTTTGCTTCTTAAATGCTGATATACTTCACCTCTTCGGTTTACAGTGCATGCATTTTGTATTTGCCATATCAATTGTTTTGAGCAGAACTATTGCAAGTATAAACAGCTGTGGATCAGACCAAGTGATGGTCTTGATACAGGTTATAAATTACTTTGAAGATTCTAAACTTTGAATGTACCATACTTTTGCTGCTAAAATATGCAGAATGCTTACTCAAAGTGTGACGAGTTAAGCATCAGTAAATTTTGTGTTCGGTCATTGTTGGTACAGTGAACAGGGCCTTGTAGCATGTATAGTATATTAAACTCATTATTAATTATACTTTTAACACCATTTTACAGACTCTGGCGATCTATTCTATCACCACTTTTTTCTTTAAAAAGAAAAAAAAAAATCTGCTCGTATCTATCTTTTTTCTCACACTAGCACATCACATGGTAACCTTTCTTCCTCGCTTATGTCTATGATCAAACATTTCTTTTCTTCGTGAAGATTCTTCTTTCCTTCGACATTTGTTTTTCTCATCACATCCTTTTATTTTCCTGCTATTATTTGTTCAAATTTGTTTCAACAAATGGATGTTAAACCTTTTAGCATTCTTGATTGCCGTTTTTTTTTTTGTCTTTTTTATTTCATTCTTTTTATGTTGAGCAAGTTAGCTATTAGTTAGATATCAAATGCAAATGCCTAACATTCGCCACCAAGGCTATAAAATACAATGATCATAAGGCCAAAGTGGAACTCAATGATACACCACACAACACCAAAATTGGCAATTATCCGTCTTATATAATCCTTAGGTCATGGAAGTCCACTATAAGCCTTCTAAAGAAAGAAAGGATTCCTTAGTCTTGCTACGGTTATCTATAAGAACAATTAGACAATTTATCTGCTATGGCTGAGAAGGGTGGACGTAGAGGGGTGGCCACTTATGGATTCCTTAGGATTGTACTAGTGACACATTGACTTTAAAAATGCCTTTTTTTTATTAGCTTTCATTATGCATTAGTTTTTTTTAGTGATCATCAATGGCAAAAGCCAATAATAAGTGTATGTAATCATTTTCAGGGTTCAGCCCATAAACAAAGTATATTAATTCTCTTATACAATATTTATAGGACAATACTAAATGACTAGAATCTCATCAGCTAAAAAATTATTATTAAAGATATTCAAAAAATTATTATTAAAGATATTCAAGTAAAATTATCTCTCTTTATATGCATAATTAATTATAATTTAAGATAGCATATATTGCAATTCAGGAGTCAAATTTAATGAATTATTCTCCAACATTCCCACCTACGTATTTATATTATTGAAACTTTCAACAACTTCAAGTTAGATCTTAAGATTGATCTGTCTCATCCTTACCACTTAATTTTGCTCATTAAATACAGTTTACCTAACCTGTTTGTTAAACATAGAAGGAGGGTAATTTCTCAGAACGCATCTAAAGTTTCTAAATGCCCAATAACGCACCTAAGTTTTATCTTGCACAAATAGAGCATCTCATTCTTATCCTTCCCACCAACGCGCCACAATTCTAAAAAAAATAATTCTTTTTTGTTCGGATACATGAAGTAACATTGAGCTCCGTTCCCTCACAAAACACATATTCCGGTGGAATTTTAACAGAGTAAAAATACTGTCGGGAAGATTAAACCCTAAAAAGTAATCAAAAACTTCAGCGCAGCTAAAACTTTAAAGAGTGAGTGTTCTTCGAAGAAAACTGATTAAGGTATTCGATATTTTCTCATCGATTTTATTCAAGATTTTCTCATGTATGTATTATATCGGATATCGTTCTTGTTTATTTGTTTATTTATATAGATTATAATAGAAAAGATTATTCTAGGATTTTTTTTATCGTCCATTTCTGTGTAGTTGAGGTTTTTATAAAGTTGACGCTGTAAATACAATCATCTTATTGCAAATGATTAGTTTGCTTATATGAGATATTATATGATGATAGGTTTCTCCAACTTTTTAGTAGTATTTTTTGTTTTTTACAACTTGGTGTTGAAATTTTTAAAATCTGAAAGATGTGCAATAGTTCTAAACTATAACACAGTGGTGCTAAGCATTATATTCCAGCATCAGTGTGGTGTTGAACTTTTTTTTGTAGTACTAGAATATAAATTCCAGCACCATGTTAGTGTTGAACTTTCAATGGGTACTGATGATTTAAAAATTCAGCATCACAAAACAGTAGTGTCAATTGACACGAAACCATAACTTTGTTTATGAGGCCCAGGATTATACTTGAACATCATATCTATCTTCTTCGTACTTCTCTTTTATGCTATGTCAAATTTTTAGAAATCTAAATCTCCTAGCTCCATCAATAAGTTTCAGTTAAAATTCATTGATCGACTTATCAAATTCCGATCAGACTCATTCCAAATAATATAAATTTCTAAAGTGTCACAGAGTCTATATGTGCTCAGAGATATCAGTTTAAAGTCATAAACAACAATGATCAAGAAAATTTTCAAAGTTTTAGACTTTAAGGGAATTGTCACATACATATAATGTATTTTAGGAACGTTAGAATCAGGTATGGACATCATAAATACTTTATATACACGTATCTCTTCCATTACACGTCAATTTTTTAAAAATTCAAGTCTCCTAGGTCCATCAATAGATTTTAGTCAAAATTTATTGATGAATTTAGCTAGTTCAGATTTGACTTATTCCAACTCTTGTTGGTTTATTAGATACATCATAGTCAAAATGTGTTCCCTTTATTGTTTTAAGACCTTCATAGTAGTGCTGATTTTTGAAAACTAGTAACACCTTGTGTGAGAAGAATAGAACACTATAGTGATGGTTTTGAAAGACCAGCGGGACTCAAAATTACATGGGGCTAGTCGTTCACTAGACTTGATACAATAAATTAATTAATTCAAAAATATAAGTAAAATTAAAAAATATGTGAATATTTATTTTTTAAAAATATAAAACAAAAGTGAAACTATAAGTCAAAATGAGTCCCTTCCAATTGTGACTGTAGGTTGATATTACCTCAACCAAAGCCCCCTTATCTTCTTTCTAAGCATGGAGAGCAGTACCTTTTATTATTTGCGTGATCAAATTATATTATCTAAATCAGTTAAGTTCAATAAACAAACAATTCGATTTAGAGACTAAGGAAAATCTAGGGACTAAGTTGAGTTTATAGACTTTGTTAACTTTATAGATAAGGTGTAAGAAGACTTCAAATTCAAAAAAGAATTTAAATTTGGATTGGCCAATAAGTTCAATTAGGTTTAGATACCAAATACAATGGATAGAATAGTGATGTTCATAAAATATGTACAGTTGGGTTCAGAGGCGAAGGGAAGAGAATATGTTCTATTGTACTCAGATATTAAGAACAATTCAAATATATATATTACAATTCAGAGGGCAAATCGACAGTACAAGTTAACAGCTACTTCATATTGACATGCAACTGAGTTCAGTACTAAACAGAAACTTATTATGTTAAGAGAATAAATAAACTTCAGTAATCAGTCAAGAGAATATTGGGGGATACAACCAATATTGGGAAATAGGTGGGGCTAGAGCCCACCCTAATCCAAGGGTGGCTCCGCCCCTGCTTGGTGGCATTGTTCCTTTGAAACTAGCACCTCAGTGTCTGTGCCAGTTGACATGCAACCGTAACTTCACTTACGAGTCTTAAGACTATGATTGCATACCATATATACCTTCTAGACACTCACATCTTTCATCTCATAGAAAATTTTTTAAAAATTCAAGTCCCCTAGCTCTATCAACAAGTTTTGGTCAAAATTCATTGATGAGCCTAGAAAGATCCGATCGGATCAATTCCAAGTGATACAGGTTTCTGAAGTACCCCAAAGTCTATATGCGCTCAGAGATATCAGCTTGAAGTTATAAACAATAGTGATCAAAAAGTTTTCAAAGTTTTAAACTTTAAGGGAATTGACATATACACATAACATATCCTAAGGATGACATAACTAAGTAGGGACGCCATAAATGCCTTAAACACACTCATATCTTCCATTATATGTCAATTTTTCAGAAATTAATGTCTCCTAGGTCCAATAATGAGTTTATGTTAAAAGTCATTAATGGACTTAAGATTCAACCCATTCCAACTCTTATTGGTTTATTAGATGCACCAGCATCCAAATATGCCCTCCTTTCTATTTTAAGGCCTTCCCAATAGTGGTCAAAAGGTTTTGAATCTTTCAAAAATTCAATGGTCATGTTATTCTAAGAAAAGCACATAGTGGTGCTAATCTTCATAAACCAACACTATATTGTGTGAGAAGAACATAACACTATGGTGCTAATTTATTCCAAGTGATATAGGTTTCTGAAGTTCTCTAGAGTCTATATGCCCAGAGATATTAGTTTGAAGCCATAAACAGCAATGATCAGAAAGTTTTCAAAGTTGTTTATTTTAATAGAATTGACATATACACATAACATATCCAAGGGATGTCAAAACCAGACAAGGACACCATAAATACTTTATACACACTCATCTTTTCCATTACATGCCAACATTTTGGAAATCTAAGTCTCACAGGTTCGTTAATGGATTTCGATCAAAATCCATTGATGGACTTAGCTAGTTTTGATTTAATCTATTCCAACTCCTATTGATTTATTAGATGCACTAGAATACAAATGTACTCTCCTTTACTATTTTAAGATTTTCCCAATAGTGTTCAAAAGGTTTGAATCTTTCAGAACTCAGTGGTCATGTTCTTCTAAGAATAGCACCATAGTGGTGTTGATCTTCGAAAACAAGCACCACCTTATGTGAGAAGAATTGCTCATTGTGGTGTTAGTTTTGGAAGACCAGCACCACAGTGGTGTTGTTCTTTTAAAACTAATAGCATAGTGTTTGTGCTAGTTGGCACACAACCGTAACTTTGCTTACGGGTCTCAGAACTAGGATTGCAAGTCATATATACCTTTTACACAGTCACATCTTTCATCTCATTGCAAAATCTCAAAAATCCAAGTCTCCTAAGTCTATCAATGAGTTTTGATCAAAATTCATTGATGGACCAAGTAAGCTCCGATCGAACTCATTTTAAGTCTTATAGGCTTATTTAGTGCTTCTCAATCTCACTATGCCCTAAAGTCTCAAATTCAAGTCTTTCATAGCCGAGCACAATATGTTTTTAAAAATTCATCCTGTGACCCATAACTTCTTGTATGAGGATAAGAACTATATTTATAAACCATCTAAATATACCTTAGTATATGTCTTTGTTATGATTGCAATATTTTATTTCAGGGATGACTATATTTCTGATGAATGTCAATCATTTATGACACCCATTGATTCATATTTAGTTGAGAGACAATGAGCTATTCAACCGTCTATAAATGTAGTCCTAAGTAATATTTCATCTTCTTATGAAAATACTAATGTTGTAAACAGTAATAGCAATACAAGTAATTTAACATTTGATCTAAATGAAGAAGTAAATCAATTAGAATATGAGGTACCAATAATAGTACAATATTTGTAGAATATTTTGAGATAACATAGAGTTAATAGAAAGGTCTAGATATTCGGATTACAGAGGAATTAGAATGCAATAAAGATTCAGAAGTATTCTTAACCGATGATATTCAATTTAACTAAGCTAAATTTAACATAAATCAATATAGTGACTTAGAGGAGCAGTTCCTGATTAGTAGTGATCAATATGTTATAAATTAATGATTAATACTAAGTCAAATTATAGAGTCAATAGATAAACGTGAATTTTTTTCTTGGACAGTTTTTTTCCCTCTCGACAAAAGTTCAAGGATGAACTTGTAAGACGTGCTATATTTAAAAACATCAGATATAATCCAGTTGACATCTGGCTAAATAGAATTAAAGCTATATGCTTCAATCAATCATGCATATAAAGAGTGGTTGTTAAGGGAGATACGGAGTTCATCGTTACAAAATATGTACAAGAACACTAATGTTGCAGTCTTAGGAAAACACCTAATCACAAAGCTTGCACATCCACATTTATCGCATCTTAAGCTGAAGAGTAATTTGTTGCTTCTAAATGGTACAAACCAAGGTTTATTCAAAGCAATGTGAAAGCTAGGTTCGGTTTTTATGATATGTGTTATGGCACACTCCCATAAACATTTTAATATTGCATGCCTACAATTAACATTTTAATATTGCATGCCTACAATTATGCAAAGAGATACATAAGTGACCAATTAATATAATATATTCAATCATTATATATTATCAAATAATTTAAATTCTTTACAATGAAGCCGGTTGAATAATATACATACTTATTATATGACCTGCCAGACGAGGAGGCCTCCTAAATATAATTTAACAATAGGTATAAATTAATTCTCATATTATAAAACATTACCATTACACCAGAGAAGGGGAAGTCATAGTTTAACAAAAAAAAATGCTTCCTCACAAACCAATTTTGTAGGCCTAGAAAGAAAATGAATTACTTTCAATAAGGTAAATATAAGAACCTGTTAATTATTAAATTTGTAATAGAATTAAATTTAGCAAATTACCGAACCATATAGATAAATTTTTAAAATACCCAAATTATGTACTCTAATTTTAAAATTACCAAATCACCTATCCAATACTATTTTTGTCACTGTATTCCCAATTGATTTCTACAATGTAGAACTCATTTCATAATACTATTCACAATGTAGTAAAGTCCCTAATCAATTACTACAATGTAGCAATCGATTAAAAAACTCATTTCATATTCAATAAATCACTACTCTCAATATAATATGTCAAATTAATTTTTGAATACATGAATATAATCAGGAGAACTAGAAAAATATATAAGATCTGATTTTATATCATTCTAAGTTTTCTAGGTTCATTAATATATTTTTGTTAGCCAAACTCGATTGATGGATCTAGAGTGATCGAAATAATATAAAACAAGATCATGTATGTTCGTCTAGTTCTCCTTATTATATTTATGTCCTCAAATATCAATTTGGCACACTATATTGAGTGAAGTGATTTTTTGCAACATGAATTGAATCGATTCGTATTTAAAAAATCACTACTCTTAATATAGTGTGCCAAATTGATATATGAGGGTAATCCTGCTCTGAGATTTCCTAATGGAAGAGCTACTGATGATGCATCACTAATGTTTATGAGGTCGCCATGACCAAGAGGAAGGTGGGGTGAGCTATCTTCGATATTGACCGGGTCGTAGAGTCTTCGTAAAAGAGGGTGAGATGGAGGGAGATCTAAATCATCTAGAGAGCCTATGAGGAGTAAAAGACCAAGGGAGGGAGTTAGAATGGAGGCCAGGGATGCCCTGCCTCATCCACTCCAACGTTCCAATCAGTCTCCAGTGCGAGAAATGCAGAAGATGAATAGTAATAGTCTAGTGGAAATGGATGCGAGTAAATACGTACGCGTACCTCCGTATGCAAGAGCAAACACCTTTTATAAAATAGAGTGAGATGAAGGAAGAGCTGGATCGGCTAGGTGGTAGCGTGGTAACGATGGCTCGAAGGTCAGGGTGCTCTAATAGGTAGAGGCCGATAGGGGCGCACGACAGTGAGAGATTCAGAGGCTGAAGGGTTCCAAGAGGCGGAACACAACAGGGGCACACAGCGACCAGGGCTAGGAGGTCGTATGGCTCTAAGAGGTAAAGCATAGTATGGGCGTACGCGTACCTCCGTATGCAAGAGCAAACACCTTTTATAAAACAGAGTGAGATGAAGGAAGAGCTGGATCGGCTGGGTGGTAGCGTGGTAACGATGGCTCGAAGGTCAGGGTGCTCTAATAGGTAGAGGGCGGTAGGGGCGCACGACAGTGAGAGATTCAGAGGCTGAAGGGTTCCAAGAGGTGGAACACAACAGGGGCACACAGCGACCAGGGCTAGGAGGTCGTATGGCTCTAAGAGGTAAAGCATAGTAGGGGCGGGGCGTACGCGTACCGCCATATGCAAGAGCAAACACCTTTTATAAAACAGAGTGAGATGAAGGAGGAGCTGGATCGGCTGGGTGGTAGCGTGGTAATGATGGCTCGAAGGTCAGGGTGCTCTAATAGGTAGAGGGCGGTAGGGGTGCACGACAGTGAGAGATTCAGAGGTTGAAGGGTTCCAAGAGGCGGAACACAATAGGGGCACACAGCAACCAGGGCTAGGAGGTCGTATGGCTCTAAGAGGTAGAGCATAGTAGGGGTGTACGACAACAAGGGCTCAGGAGGTCAGAGAGCTCCAAGAGACATAACATAGCAAGGTTATATGGCGGTGCTAGGAGGTAGAACACAACAGGGGCATGCAGAGATACTAGGAGGTGGAACACAGTAGAGGTGCGCGGTGGAGCCAGGAGGTAGAACACGGCAGCGTGGCGGTGAGGGATTCGGGAGGCAGAGCACGACAACTAGACGGTGAGAGCTCCGAGAGGCAGAGGACGACAACGCGGCACATGGCAACGTGGATAGGGTAGTGTAGAGATCGAATGAGGTAGGATCCATTGCAAGTGGAGGTGGCAAGAGAGGCGTGGCCAGCGGTGACAAGAAAGAAGAGAATAGGAGACGAGCGAAGATTTGACGTCGTCGTGGCTGGCAGTGATGAGGAAGAAGAGAAGAGGCGATGGGCAGAGATCTGACGTCGTTGTGGTAGACAATGAGAGAGGAGATGAGGCAGCATGCAGAGATCTGGCGCTAGCATGAGGGAGCAGAAAGGTGAAGTAGTGAGGGAGCGGTGGCGGCACCCAACGATAGTGGTGTTTGTCAGAGGCAACGAAGAGGTGGTGGAGTGAGGAAGGGGAACACGCGATCGACTGTGAAGCAGTCTGCAAGGACGAGGAAGCTAACAAGAACGAGGAAGCCAGTGTGGCTGGATCCAGGCGAGGATAAAGGGGAAGTGTCTAACAGAGACTGCTAGGGTGAGGGGGTGTGTGCGACGTGAGGAAGGGGAGTCGAAGGAGGCGCGACATGCAGAGATCTAGTACTGGCATGATGGAGGAGAAGGCGAAGTAATGAGGGAGCGGTGACAACGACGAGCGACGATGGCTTCGGCTAGAGGCAATGGAAGAGGTGGCCGCGTGAGGAAGGGGCAGCCACGGTCTACTATGAGGCGGTCTGAGAGGAAGATGAAGCTGGCGAGGATGAAGAGGGAGTAGTTGTCGGAGGTGGTATGGTGAGGGGGTGTGCGAAGCATGAGGAAGGGGAGTCAAAGGGAGGCGGCGTCCCTACCCCCTCCTCGTCTCTCTCCCCTTTATGATGTACAAAACCTTATAGGGGAAAGTGGTGAAAAACCCAAAAGTCCTCGTCCACATGAACTTCCCATCTACCCCCACATCAGAAGACATGGGTATAATCAAGAGAACTAATAAAATCGACTGATAGATCTAGAGAACTCGGAATGATATGAAATCAGATCCTATATATTCGTATAGTTCTCCTAATTATATTCTTACACTCAAATATCAATTTAGTATAGTATATCAAGAGTAGTGATTTTTTAAATATGCAATAATTTTTTTAATCGAATACTATAGTGTAACAATCGATTAGGGACTTACTATGCTGTGAGTAGTATCCCGAATTGATTGCTACACTATAACAATTAATTAGAAATAATAGCACGGGCAAAATTGGTAGTGGATATGTGATTTGATAATTTTTAAATTAAGGTACGTGATTTGGATATTTTGAAAATTTACCTATACGATTCAGTAATTTGCCGAATTAAATTAACTATCTAATGAGGTTTTAAAACCATCATACTTTAATTTTTTAAATGTATTTAACAAGTATGCTACATTTTCATCTTATTTTTTTCTTCTTGTAAGTTTTAAATTATTTCTTGACATACTACCATAAACAAAAATATTGATGTAATTATAGTGATTGAAATTAAACTACCCAAACTAATTGATGTGTAAATACTGCAGGCTTACGACAATGACTTTCAATCTCATTATTAAGTTTGACAATTGTTTCCATCTCCTTCTCAACCTCTTCTTCATAATAATCTTCAGGAATTGATATAATATCTCTCTTCTTGTGTATAATTCATATCAATTTTTTCCCTTGACTACAATAGCTTATACTCCTTATATGGTAATGTTTTTAGAAGTCTCGCAGATTTGTATCTTGCTTCACTTCTTATGAGATAAAAAACTAGTGCCGCATATATAAGACTATCGATAGGAATATCCTTGTAATCATAACGAATACGGTCACATTCTCTCTTAGTCCTGGTTATAGAAGCAACTAGTTATGCACCTCTGCCTGCACCCGTCTATCCCACTGCTACTCCACAAGACAACGGAGGAGAGCCAAGTGGCTGGGTACTTGGCTCCAGCATAGTCTCAAGTGATGGTCAACGTGTGGGAGATTGAGCAACAAGTGTTAGTGTGGAAGGAAACACCGAACACGGTTGTTCCGTCCCACACGGTTTGCCTCAAGCAGTGAGGTGATAGCTGTGGACTTCAAGGGCAACTTCTTCAAGTTCCTACCCTTCGAGTCAGGATGGTGATCTTGCCCGTGGATGTAGTTGAGGTTTGATGGTGTGGAGCTGGCAGTGATAAAGATGACCAATTGCTTTGAGTGGGCTCTTTATTGATAATGAAGATCACAATGAGTAAAATATTAAGGAAAAAATATACCGTTGCTTCTTCCTTAATAGAAAATATTATAAATACGATTCTTATAAATAATTATGTATAAAATATGTATAATAAATTTTATGGCCCAGTGTGGGTGGGCGGTTCTTCTTGGAGAAGCATAACCATCTTATAAACTTGGTCAACGAGTCAGATATGTAACTAACACATCACTAGACGAGTCAGAACGGGTCAAACCTAAATTTAACTAATGAACCGATGAGTTGAAGTTTGTCTATATTTTTAAAAAAAAATCTTTTTTTTTAATTATTAACAGCGAGAGTCTCTTAATTTATAATATTTATAACATTTTAATGTTATTAATGGTTTGATTTAATATAAACCAACTCTTTTACTTAAAAAATTTAAATATGGGATTATTTTACCACAGTTGAAGTCAATTTTTCAAGTGAATTTTCTAATATGGGATTATTCCACTTTTAAATCATTAAACCTTATTTTATTTTTTATCCATTCAACACTTGTTGAGTTTATTATAGAGACCATTTAAATTGTATAATATATTTAATAATAATTTATTAAGAGATATTAATTTATTCAATAATAAAACTATATATATATAGTGAAGACTATCATCAAACGTACAAAATTGATAAAAATACTAAAATATAAGAATATTAATATTAGATAATGAAAAATTATTAGTATCAAATGTAAGACTAAGTGGCACGAAAGTTGTAAAAATAATAATATGAATATAACTTGTAAAGAAGAAGTATAAAATTTTAGTATTGAAAGAACTACTACGAAGTTCGTGGGTTTTAATACACGGCCATAAGTGAATAAGACAAACAACTTATAAGTTAACATCTTTTTATTTTTAAAATGTTTTCATATTTATAAATTTTTAAATATTTTTTAAAATAAAATATAAATAATAATGTTAAATCATCGTGAATAGTAAACCAAATCATAATGGACACATCATGAATCTCCTTTAAAGGTTAAGATTGATAGTAAAAAAAAATTTGAAGTATTTCAACCGATCTAGGCTAGCCAGACTTGAATTGTTTTATTTTAAAGTTAATTTTATTCTTCAAGCATGATATTTATTAAAAATAATAATAAATTCAGTTAGTCTTATTAGTTATCTTTGAGAGGATCAATTTGATTCTACAAAAAATTTTCACTAGCCACCAGGATAAATCGGGAAGTACGTATGGCAGACAATCCAGAAACTCAATATTTTTTAGTTGCACTCCCCATTTAGAGGAAAAATTCCTACAAATATGTTATAGTTTAGATCGAATTGTAGGTACTTAGGTGATAACCTGAATATCTTACCGTGATACCATAGTCCCGGGAACAAGGCGTGATATTTATTAATAAAGTAAATTAAAAGGGTTTTGAGATGTTAATTATTATTATTATTATTAATATTGGATCTTGACTAGGACTGGTATACTGGCTTGACGGGAAAGAATCCCATGGCCAGTATTCTTTAAGACAATTCTCCGTTGAAACAGCTCGTAAACTGTTATCTTTCCTTGTGTACCTTGAGTCTTTGGCTTATATAATTTGGCCTTTGCTATCTCATATCAGAGTGTCGATCTTTACTCAGCCAGCTCGTTGTCAATCTGAATGTGATACAGATCTTTACTCAGCTAGCTATTAACTCGCTCATTTATTGAAGCTTGGATGCTTTTCTATGGCAGGTGAGATGGATATATCTGTGACATCTAATAACAATAATAGAAAATAATATCTAATTGATTTCAATCAATTGAGATTTATTATACTTGGTATTACAATCCAGATCGACATTAATTAAAAAGTAAAAAATAAATATTTCCAAGTATATTATATTACTATGTTTATAATTATTATATGTCATATTTAATCTTTCCATTATTATTTTAGATAATTTGTACTGACTTTAGTAATAAGATTATCAAAAAAACCTTATATTATCTCTCCTCTACTTATTGATTTCTACAACATCTATCATTAGGCTTTCAACATCACTTGCAACCATATAAAGCACTCCAATATAATACTTAAAGATCAATAGAGTTTCATAGTTATTAAGAAATTGGAGGCCAATTAAGAAGCCTTTCCCCTATATGATTGTTTATATATATTCAAGCTCTACTTTACTATATTTGGCCGTGGAATTGTTTGGTCGTAGCCCGCTTGTGGAGGGCATTGCCAAATGCATCGTAGAAGACCACATGAGCCTGCGTCTTGGTGAGCAGCAGGGACATGAACCCTTGACCGTCGTAGAAGAACTCAAGCTTGTCGGAAACAGAGTTGAGAATGCCCCTCCAAGCTTTTGGCCCACCTCCACTTATTAGGAATTGGAGAGAGCTGCGGCACCGACAAATGGCA
>JBBMJZ010413114.1:23307254-23317651 GCA_037833815.1 Zingiber zerumbet | reverse complement strand
TCTTGTTTTCCGCTGCGGATATTTTCATTACTTCGTGGATTTCGTTTTTCTTTGTTGTAGTGGAGTAGGATGTTTTACATATATCTACGATGATTTTTATATCGTCTTTCCTTTTTGTGATAATTGTTGCCAACCGGGGGCTGTTTATTAAACTGCGTCAATTGATTATGTTGAACTGTGTGGAATGTTGATATAAACTGCGTGGTTTGTTTATTATTGGTATTGTATTATTCCGGCCGTGTGGGTCGATGTATGGATATATGTACTTTGGAGATGCTGCCGAAATTTCTTCTGACATGGACTACCTGGGGTGTGACAATATTCTTTAGGGATTTCGTATTGAGAAAGGATGGAAGTTCGATAAGCAGATCAGCAGTAGTAAAGGAGGAATGAATTTGAGTATACCAAGGGATTAAAGATTCTTCATCCATGATGAAAAATAGAAACACTTAAGGAGTAAATGACTTACTAGATCCTTAAGGGGAAAGAGGAGCAGGAAAATACTAAGTAAGATGAAGGAGCACAAGGTGTTGGAGATAGTTAGAAAAGAAAATTCGCTAAAGAGTAGCTGGAGGAAGACGAAGGGTGGAGAATTAAAAAAGACTTAGGGTTTTAGGGTGATATATGGATCACCGTTAATTGAAACGACTCAACAAAAGAGGATAGTTGATATGTTAAACAGAATATGTGATAAGACATGAACAAAAAGGCATGCTAAAGGTTGCTTCAATGAATAGGAAAAAATACTACGTGGTGCTCGCCTAGGAAGAGGTATTTATGATAAACAGAACAGATCAAATCATATGTTGAGGCGTCATATCTTTGAGTGTCTCTGACATTTTCTTTCCGTTGAAGGACCAATTACCAACAAAATAATTTCAAAAAAACCGCACGATTCTCAAGGTATAGTAACAAGGAAAAATCAATAATAATAATGAGTTAGGAGAATAAAGTGAATAACCAATTAAAACTCGTTTCAAGTCAGTCGGTCATACCTCCTTCGACTAGACTTGAAGGGGAAGTTAGTGATATGGGTTATGATAGGTCGGCCTGGCGAATGAAGGAAGGGTCAAGGTCGAGAAAAATAAGAGGAGTATATAGCCGATCAAGTAAAGACCGAGCGAGTGTCAAGGTGCTCATATATGCTCGACCGGGCAAAGTTCGACTGAGCGTAAAAGTCCTTAGCCTTATATATAACTTTAAGCACATTACTGAGCGATCAAAGGCTGAGCGAGCGTAAAGGCATTTAGCCTTATATATGGTTCTCAGCACGTTACCGGCCGATCAAAGGTCGAGCGAGCACTCATGTGCTCGTATACGCTCGGCCAAGCAAAGCCCGATAGAGTATAAAGGCATTTACCCTTACATATGGTTCTCAACACGTTACCGGCCAATCAAAGGCCGAGAGAGCACCCATGTACTCATATACATTCGGCCAGTTAAAGCCTGATCGAGCATAAGAACACTTAACCTTTTATACAACTTTTAATGTATTACCGACCGATCGAAGGCCAAGCGAGCACCCATATGCTCGTAGACACTCAACTAGGTGAAGATCAACCGAGTGTAAGGGCATACCCAGCAGAAGGTGTTCTTATTATATATACGACCAGCTTGAACGACCAACTGAGGCATTCCTATTATATATACGATCGGCTTGAACAACCGGCCGAGACATACTTAACAGATGATAATCTCATATATGCGACAGGCTTGAATGATCAACCAAGACATACTTAATAGATGATAATCTCATATATGTGACCGACTTGAACGACTGGCCGAGGCATGCTTAATAGATTATACTCTCATATCTACGATCAGCTTGAACAACCGGCCAAGACAAACTTAACAAAAGGTATTCTTATTATATATGGCCGGTTCGAAAGACCGACCAAGGCATTCTTATCATATATACGGCCGGCTTGAACGACCGGCCGAGACATATTCAAAAGAAGATATTCTTATTATATATGCAGCCGGCTTGAACGACCGGCTGAAATATGTTTAGCAGCAGTACATAAGTATGACAACCTGGTAAATTTAGCGGAAAATATCTTCTAGAAGCTTCTTTAGTTATAATAACATGTTCTTATGTATATTTCATCAAAAACATGAGTCACAAATGACAAACGAGGTACATCTGTGGTACAAAAAAGATTCCTAAAAGGATTATTACACGAAGCATAAGAGATGACTTCATCTCCTAACAAACTCTAACAAACCGAGGACCTCCTCACGATGACGGAGGTCATATGAGGTGATATAAAAAAGAGAATCCTCTCCGTTAGCAACGTACATAAGTTCTAGCATCTAAACTCTGTTTCAAAATACTTTAGTTATTGTTATTCTTCTTCTTCCACTTTCGATAGAGGAACTAACTTGAGCATCGGAGGGTCTAGCCAGAGATTCCCACCCTGGTCTTAGGTCACTAACCCTTTGTTGGCTCGTCTCATTGTGTGTAAGGTCGTAAAGGAGTTTTTACCAAATCCCCGTAGGTTCGTCTGCATCTAAAGGCATTATTCATCGGAGCCAGTGTGTCATCTCGCAGATTTCAGACAAGATCATTTCCCATGGGTGATTAATCCATAAGGACATCCTCCTCCAATAAGTTCAAAGAGGGTTTAAGTTATAAGAGGTACATCTGTGGGTAGCAAAAAGATTTCTCGGAAGCTCTTTGGGCAACAACCTAACAAACTTTGATGCATGAAGCCACCTCATGATCATGGAGGTTGTGAGAGGTGGTATTAAAATGGAAATTCTCTCTATTGGTAAGGTATGCAAATATCTGCATCTGAGCCCTACTTTTGCGCAAGCACTTTCCTTACGGTTTTTCATCCACCTTCTTGAAATTGGACTGACTTGAGCATCAGAGGGTCTTGCCAGGGACTCCTTTCCTAGTCTTGGGTCACTAACGCTTCGTGGGGATCGTCTGATTGTGTGCAGGATCGTTGAGGAGCTTCATCCCAGATCGGAGAGTCAACTATTCGTCAACAAGTCATCTACTTGAGTCAGCGTACCATCTCCTCGGCTTTCAGACAAGATAATTCACTTATCTAATTAAATTAAGAGAGAGTAAAATTTTTAAATAAATTAATTAATTTTAATGTAAATTTATTTCAATTCAAATTAATTTTATAAAAATTATAGAAATTAAGTTGGAGCAAGATATAATTTTAAAATAATTTTATAAATTTATCATATCTAAAATAAATTAAATAATAGAGGATCCTAAATAGATTTTATAAATAGTTCATTAAGATTAAATAGTTTTGGATACTAATTAATTGATATATATTAAAGATTAGGATTAAATTAAAATGAGAGATGACATATCAATGATAGCCTAGGTGCAATCCAAGTGAGATGCAAGCATGTTGATTCCTATGGGTAGGTTTGATGGGTAAGTTAAAATGGAGATACTCCATCGATAGCCACAAGACAAGGCCATGATTAGTTAACGACTTAACATGGCATCACATTTCATAGATCGGTCCATCAATAGTGACATATGTTGTTTAGACATCTTAAAGAGTTCTCCATGGATGGATCTTTGATGTGCGTAGGCTATACATGCATTTAGACCTTTATTGACGCACATTTATATGTATTTCTTGTTTATGATTAGCGTTGTCACACTCCTTTCTATTGTTTTATTAATATTACTATTTGTTTGTTCGGATATCTGCTTTTTTTGTGTTTTTATTAACATGGTACTAAAAAGAGTGAAATCAGACGAAAAACACAAGGGAAAAGCTCTTCCAAAAGCCAACATTGAGCAGGATGTGCATTGAGGCCCGGTCGTGCCCCTCATGTCAGAGACTCACATGGCACGACCGTGCCTCTTCAACATAAGGCCACACGGACCAGTCGTGCCAAACTGCACGGTCGTGCTGGATTTCCAGAAGAGCACACAGGCAAGCTATGTCGAATGGCACGACCATGGCTCTAAATTCCAAAGGTGCACACGGCCTAGCCATACCCACTAGGCATGGTTGTGTGGGCTCTTACGCCATGTGCACGGCCTGACCTTGCTAAATGGCACAGCCGTGTGGGTTCGACAGCCACGGCACATGACCCCGACCCTATATAAGGAGATTTTCTCTCCTCTTGACACATCTTTGGTTTAGAGCTTCACTCCCTTTCTTGGAAAAAGGTTTTCCCCTCTAGGGGAAACCCTAGAGCATCTATTTTGATCGATCCACATCATCCGTCCACCTCCGGAGTAAGGAAGCATCCCAAAGACACCAACACAATCTGTGATAAGCATTTCTTCTCCTCTATCTTCCATTTAGAGTTGTAAGAATGTTTTCTTTTATGTTTTTGGTTTATTATTCCTTTGCAATAGAGTATATCTTCCTTGTTCTATGACTAGGAAGTAGTTGTGATGTAAATTGATGTAAAAGTTTATAAATTTGCTCGTCTTTTATTTCTATGACATGTTTGTGCTTGGTTCTTGTTCGATGGAGTGCATGTGTGAATCCTTATTTTTAACGCTTGTTGTTTAATTGAATGGATGTATGGATTAGTCATCGTGTAGCAAAATACTCGAGATTGTATGACCAGGGGTCCTATAGTGATAGAGGGTAACCATTAAACCAAACATCTTAGGTGTTCCCTCAAAATAGAGGCTAAATCCATACAAGGGAGACTCTAAGTAGTGCTTAATGGGTTTTTTCCCAATTTTATGCTAGGAGGTGATAGGGGAATTTAGATAGTATGACCAGGGGTCCCTTGGTGACAAAGGGTAACTACTAAACCGGACCTTCTATGTTGCCCTTTTTACTTAGTTGCATCGAATGTCAATGGGGAGAGCACTCCAGTGAGACCATCATGGGGTAGCATCGGTATTTATTTAGATTTCCTACAAGTCATAGATATAGAGGAATTAATATTAGAGATCTGTATTACATTAAGGAGTATCATAATGAAATCGAAATCTTAGAACTATCTTCTCAAGACAATTTTCCCCAAACCAACTATTCTTTCTCTCAACACCCTCTTTCTTCTCTTGATCTCTTGCATTCGTGACTCCAATCAACCTTTTATTGTCTAGATAATTCGCCGTGTGAAATCAACCAGTGCTTAGTCAATAGTCACTAAGGATCGATATTTTTATTACTTAACGATTATTTTGTGCACTTGCGGCTAGTCAACAATCTTCTTAGCTAACACAATGAGTAGTGTTAGCCATGGATGATTTGGTCCTTTAGGAGGTTGTACATATGTTGATCATTGTAGACTCATTTTGCTAGGTTGACGAATAATGATATCAGACTAATTTAAGTTGGTATCTATCACAGAAAAAAAAATGTGGAATCGCCACATCAGCGCCCCTAGAGTCGTCCTACGGATACGGAGGGAGGAAGTTGGTATCTATCACAGGACTTGATTGTTATGGGTTGTTGTAGATTGGTCCATAATCCTACCTCAACCATTGTCCCTATTGTGTTGAATATTTATGGCGCATAAAGATCAAATGCACAATTATATCCATTGGCTACCTATCGAATGTAATTGATAAAAATTGAGAAACAATTTTATGAAAGATTTTTCTACTATATCTATCTTAAATTATATATATATAACAATCCTAACAATATAAAAGGAAACTAGGTATACTATCATATGCTATGATTCATGGAATTAGATCTTATGATTTATCATATCTCATGATTACATCCTATGATCTATGAAATATTTTTAATCTAATTTAATTTTAGGAATACACATGGTTACAAAACTCCTAAAAGTTAATTGTGCATTAATCATATTTTCCACATTCCCTCTCAAACTAGTGAATAGGTTTTTATTATTTCCAACTGTGATATAATATTTTGAAACACTGAGCTACTTAAGTTTTTAGTAATTGCATCTATAAGTTATCTATGTGTAGATACATAAGGGGTATAAATCAACTATCTCTCTATTATTTTCCTTGATAAAGTGTTTGTCAATTTTGATGTATTCATTTCAATCATGTTATACTAGATTGTGAGTTACGTTAATTACAGGCTCATTATCATAACAAAGTCTTATTGGTTCATCCCACCTAAACTTCAAGTATTCTGTGATGATATTTAACCAAAGTAATTCACATACCTTGTGTCATTGCTAAATTTTTTGTCTTTGCTATAGCCAACACTACCAAATATTGTTTCTTGCTCTTCCACATCATGAGATTACCACCAAGAAAGGCACAATATTTAGTGGTTGACCTCCTTTCAACCATTGATCCAGTATAATTAGCATTTGGATATACCTTCAATACCAAACCTTCATTTATTTTAAACAAAATATCCTTTCTTTGTTTCCCTACTAAATATAAAATATTGATTCATTCTCTTATCTACTATAACATCTTCCTTTGCTACTCCAAGTCTAAGATTTGGATCTACTGAAGTACTTGTTGGCTTGCATGTTGTCTTACCTTTTTTTTTTAAGGAGATCAATAAATATTTCTATTGGGAGATAAAAAAAAAAGTACTTGCTTAGAGTGAGCCACCTCAATCCCAAGAAAGCATTTCAACCTTCCTAATACTTTGATTTCAAACTCCTTAATTAGCCAAACACCTTAGAAGTTGTCTTTCCTTATCATCATTCCACTAAGAGTGTTGTGACTCCCCTTGAAGAAGAATGTTTATTAAACAATGTGTGATCCCCTAGGATTTGTTTATACTCCATGACAATCATAACCCTGGAAAATCTACCAAATCACGCCTATGTTGATTACTTTAGTCCACATATATAAGACTTTCTTCAATTGACATATAGTGTGAACATCCAAAATATTTTCATATCACGTGGGACATGCATATACATTTTTTCCTTATTTTTTTTCATACAAAAATGCATCTTGACATTAAATTGTTGTAACTTCCAATCATAATTATTTGTTAGGTAGTAATAGAATTCTAACATTATTCTTTTGCAATTCAATGAAAGGCTCTGCATAGTCAATCTTATAGGTTTTATTATAGCCTTGGGCACTAACCATGCATTATACCTCCCTATTGATCCATCTGTAATATATTTCACTGTATGGACTTATTTACACCCTATTGGCGTCTTCATCAATTCACATATTTGTTATTATCTAATTCTTTCATTTCTTTATTTATGGCTTGTTTCCATTTCTAAATGCATAAAGCCTCAAATAAGGTGGTTGAGATGGCAATGGTGTTAGGTTAATCATGAAGGCTTTATATGATAGTGAAAATGTTTAAAAGATAGAAAGTTTGCATGATTATATAAAAGTCATTTTGTGGACTCTCTAGTTCTTTTCCTAATGACAATGGAAAGTTTTAGGTACTCATCACCTACATGAGATTCAGTTTCTACTTGTATTGAAGAATTAGAAATGGTTACCTCATACTTAGGATTTGGATTGTATACATAGGCTTGCATTGGCTCATAGACGTCATCTTCTTCCTTGAGTATGCTTTGTCAATTCCTACAGTTTTCAATGATAGAGTTGGGATTTTTATGTACAAGTTCAGACATAGTTCAGATAGATTTAGATATTGGATTCAACATGGACTCGGATACTAACTTGAACTTTGAAGTAATGATTAGTTGAGCAAGAAATCCCCACTCTTATAGTCCAGCATGAACTTCTCTCTTTGAAGACAAGGTGTGGTGTATCCACTGAAAGAAACATCAACCAACACATAACTTCTTTAATGGAGGATGATAACGCTAATACTCTTTTTAAGTTGGGGAATAACCTACAAATATATATTTTAACACTCTTGGGGTTGGTTTTCCTCTATTTTGATATGCACATGGACAAATGACACACACCCATATATTTTGTGGACAATATTATTTATAGTGTATATGTTTGGATAGAATGCTGAGTGTTTCTATTGGACTATTGAATCCTAAAATTTTAGAAGGCAAACGATTTATAAGATGAACACCTATAAAAATTAATGCTTCCATCAAAGAAGATTTAGGCATATTTGTTTTAAATAAAAAGGCTTGGATTGCCATAGGAGATGACTATTTTTCCTTTTTGTGATTCCATTTTATTATGGTGTATTTGCATAAGGATGACTCACATATTATCCCTTCTTTTAGAAAATAAGGGATTAGGACTTAATTGAAATAATCCCTAGCTTTATTTAATTTGTTCTAAACCTTTTAATATTGATTCCAAATTAGCGTTTAATCACGAAATAAAAATTTGAGAGGATACTATTGGCATTAGATTTATGTGTTAAGTAAGAAAATTCAAGTAACACGCGTACAAATATCAATGAATGGCATAAACCATTTTGTTTTAGAAATATTAGTAGTAGAAAAAATATCACTATGAATGAGATTAAAAAGAAAAAGTAGAAGAAGAAGAAGAAGAAGAAGAAGAGTGTTTCTTTTATTACTTAATGAAATAGGCATGCATACCTTGGAATTAAGATGGAAGCTAAAGGTTTATAAATGATGGATGTCCAAGTCAGTGATGGTGAATCTAAATTTTATCTTTATTAGATGAATAAAGTTATAAGACTAAAGAGGGAGGTCACTTGTCATTTGCTTCTTAACCATTTCTAATAATCTACACTAAATCCTTGTCCTCAAATAAACCATAACAATAATAAAGAATCACATTGCAACAAAAATCTTGTAAGCTTTTGGATAAAAATAAAGTTTGTGGATAATCTAGGGGCATGTAGAACTTTTTAAGGTTAATGATGGTCTTATTTTAACATCCGTACCTGTTATAATATTTAAAAAACAATCAATTATAACTATTTTCCTATTACTTGGACATGGGGATCGGGTATGTGGAAAAGACACTTGAGTGGGTTATATGATTGATAGATCTTGAATCCATGATCCAAGAGTCAACAAAGGTTGTATTCGAAATATTTAATCCAATAGACAATAGAAACTTAGCTTACTTGAGTACACCAATGAGTAACTACTTAAAGACTTGTCAAGGTTACCAAATAAGATATCTCAATCTCTTCTTAGTTGGGTCCACTCGACTCCTTTGGGTGTTGATTCATTTTATTGTGTCTTCGACATATCTATAATTGTTAATCCTTGTTTGTTCTCCTTTATGTCCCCACTTTCGGCTACAAGGATTGTCATGAAGGGACACCCCTCGCCAGTATAGCTTGACTTCTTAAATAGATGCACCATAAACTATCAAAAGCCTTTAGTTGTCCAAGTTTTCTATTTTTAGAAATCTGTGTTTATAGTTTAATTGTTGCCACCGCTAGCCATTATACCTGAGTTTGGTGATTCGAGCATAAATCTTCTTCTGCTTTTCTCCTCAGAACCAACTACCTGAAACTTTCTGCTCACCAAGAATTTGTATTTCACTTGATCACATGCTGATATATAATAAATTAGTGTAACTCATATTTAAAAGTTGATTTAGGTTGATCTTTAAGACTATCCAATGATATGTAAATCCAAAATAGAATAATTATAGTGTAAAAAATTAAAGTGAAATAATAATCCATTTAAATAGAGATAAAAATATATTAAAAAATAAAAACTCTATGTTAAGTCTTATAGTAGAGTACTTGACCATCCAAATAAGATTGTGGTAATAAAGGTTAGTAAAGGTTCTCGCAGTTAGTATCCTTGTGTATAAGAGTATCATATCAATATATATCATTAGTAAATATTGATGCAATCGATCTCTAGTCAAAGTCAATCAGCTTGACTAAGCTCATGTTGGCTCAAGTTAAGTTTTGATGTTTTGATCAATATATTTGTTAACAAGGGTGAGACATCAAGTAAAAGGAGAGTTTGTTAGAGAGGAAGATTGTCAGTGCAATCAAACTTAGGTCAGGTTGACTAAGTGGATGGCTGAGCGTGAAGTTAAGTAGGTCCAGGTTGGCCCGATATTTAACAGTGGAGAAGTCCAAGTGGGTCACATTTATCGGACACTTGATAGTCAAAAGTCCAATAAGTAGTTGATAAGAGAGAAGTCTAAGTAGGTTATGATTCACTGAACACTTAGCAGTCAAAAATCCAAGTGGGTCATGGAGAACTGAACACTTGATATCGGATATGATGTCCAAGTAGGTCAAAATTAACTAGACACTTAACGATGAGGGAAATCCTAACATATCATGGAGGATCGAATGTTAGGCATGAGAAGTGAAGTCCTTACAAGTCATGGAAGATAGAATGTTATGAAAGAGAAAAGAAGTCCAAACAGATTAAGGAGGACCCGATGTTTGACATTGGTGAAGTCTTAGCAGGTCAAGGTTAACCGAATGCTAGGCAATGGAAAGTCTTGGTAGGTCAAGGTTGACCGAATGGTAGGCATTGAAAAGTCCTAACAAGTCAAGGTTGACCAAATGTTAGGAAAAGAAAGTCCTAGTAGGTTGAAGTCAATCGGATATTAAGTAAGATGAGAATTTAGCCTTGGTAAA
>JBBMJZ010413114.1:23296751-23307154 GCA_037833815.1 Zingiber zerumbet | reverse complement strand
AAATGTTAGGAAAAGAAAGTCCTAGTAGGTTGAAGTCAATCGGATATTAAGTAAGATGAGAATTTAGCCTTGGTAAAGCTAAAACAGATGTATTAATTGATTACTAGGGAGTAGCAATCAATTGATAAATGTTTAAACCCTAAATTTGGAGTTTGAAGGATTTTAAGGGGGTTTGTTATAGATCACTCAGCTGCTAGGGTTGAGCAACAGTACTGTAGCAAATAAAACATTTAGAATTTGATTATTACACTCGACCAATTGGAATCAATCAATTGATGAATAATAATATTTGATTTTTGTCACTATTACAATGAACAGAAGATTTCTAGTTCAAGTTGGGAACTCAATTGATACAACAACAATCGATTAATGAACAATAATAATTGATTGTTGGTGGTTAAAGTTGAGTTGGTAGAGTTGTTCCACACGTATAATGTTCAAATTCAATGAAGCAATCGATTGATGGGACTAACAATTGACTATTAGGTGGAAATCAACCTCAATAAAGGAAGACTTGAGAGTTTTGGAAAAGAGTGCTATTGCAGTTTTAGGCATCATGAGTCAATCTAAAGTAACCAACAATGATCAAAAGTAAAGAATTCATTTGTAAATTATTCATTTACATTGCCCATATTTGTATTTGTATTTGTATCTTTATTTTATTTTGTGTTGCTTTATATAACAATAAGATTATTTAAGGTTTCTCTCCCTCTAGAAATTGTCTGAAAAGGATAAAGTTAATGATTATCACTAGGATGGTAGGCTGTGGAGTAGGAGGTGAGGGTTTCAAACAACATAAAATCTCATGTCTCTTGTGCATGTGTTTTTGATTATTGTATCTTTTTTTATATACTAATCTTTTGTAAATGAGCACATGAATGAGTATGATCGAAGGAAAAAACTATTCACTCCCTCAAGTGGCATCATCAGTCCCAACAAGTGATATTTGAGAGAAGTCACTCTTTATCAAACTGACCACCACAAGAGTACAAAGCTAGAGGAGGAAGAAAAAGGCATAAGTAATCGATCTCAAAGATGGGTTGGGATACGAGACCCAAATACCTCCATCATTCCAAATTGAATACTTCAAGTATTGGAAATAAAAAATGGAGAACTTCTTAATGATTAAGATAAAAAATTGGTTCACTCGAGGGGTTTGAGGTTCCAAAAAAAATTAAAAGAGAAAGACCTCTCGACAAGGGTAGATGGACTAAGGATAAAGTTAAGAGATTTGATGTTCACGATAAGGTAATCAAAATTTTGATTAATTTGGTGTCTAACCATATCTTGTGCAAATATAAGGACACAAGTGATCTATGGAGAAAGTTAGTCAAACTCCATGAAAAGTCATCATCGGCAGAAGATGATGATAAGTATAAGGAGGGAGATTCATTGGCTCAAGAGCCTAAGGATTTGAAGGTTGAGAGATGCTCAACATTCGAAAAATATATTGAAGAAGGATCCACCTCAAGGATTAAGAGGAAGAGGTCATTAACACTAGAGCAAGAGGAATCCTGGACATCTAGAATTGATGACGAGGAAGATTGTACCATTTCGATGAGCTTAGAGAACCCAAATAATGAAGACATAATAATTTTGATTAATAAAAATAAAGATCATATCATGTGTTTTGAGTACAGAAAGAAAAGTAAGTGTCAAAAATAAACAAAGAAAAGGACTCAATTGACACCCAAGGCAAGGCAAAAGCCAAAGGAAGCCAGAACCTTGGTGCAAAAGAGCAAAGAGCATATAATGTGCTTTTAGTGCAACCTATAATGGCTCTATCGAAACCAATCCCCAAGGGGTAGACACAAAAGTAAGGATCAATGAGAAAGCTCAACTAGAGGAAACTCCTAAAGTCAAATCTAAGATCACATTTCATAATGTAATTTTATTATATCATGATAACAAGCATGCTAGAATAAGACTTTATGATATAAATGCTAGTTATTATGAAAATAAAAAATATAATAAATCTAAGGATAATTCTAAGATACTTAGTGACAATTATCATGACAAAACTATCTTACTCAAGAATACGAAGGTAGAGAGTAATCTAAATAACAATTCAAAGAAATTTATACATTTGTCTAGAAAGAAAAATGTGTAAAGCAATCATGAAAAATAAAAAATTTAGGACTTAGAGGTTGCAAATTAAGTCTTGAGGTCAAGACTTAACAAATGCTCCCTAGGAAGATGACAAGTATAAATGGTCTAAGAAAGAAAATATAGGGTTAAACAGGCAAGAATCACCTAAAAACATGAAAAGTTTGAAATACAAACCAAAGTTTAAGGAGAGAGTGCCATGATACTATAGTGTTTTATATAACTATGGAGTTCTATGTAACTATGGAACTAATCGTTGGTCTAGGAGTCAAGTCAAGGTTAAAAGAGGGGTCATCCCTAGTATTGACCTTCATGAGATTAGCATGACTAATATTTCTAAGAAGCCTAACAAAGTCATTAGGAAGATATATAGAGAGATTATCCCTAGTGAGTACTTAGTACACCCAACAAGCTCCAATAGATATGGTATTTTGAGAGTATGATCAATTCATACTAAATGGTTATAGGGTGTGTCAACCTAAATTGAAAAGCTAGTTAACCCAAGTATGGTAAAATTGACATTTTAAGATATTTTCAAGGTATCGTGATATCTTGAAAATGATATTTTAAAATTTATCTTGAGGATTTTACAATATGCAATAAGAATAAGTTCTTCAGTTTATCAAATTAGTATAATAGGATAAAATTTAAAAGTGAGCTAAGTTTGCAATTTGTGACACATTTGAGGGAGTTTGATCCGCTTATGTTAAATTTTGTATTTGACATAATATTTATATGATGACGCTTTGATTGCAAATTTAGCTCTTTTTGTTCTTGTGCTATATTTATCAAACTTTGTGTGCAATCAAACATGTCATGATATCATATCATATCATATATTTTTTTTTGAAAGTATGCATTTGATGTGTGTTATGCTCATTCACATGCATGAATTTTAATTCCTTGTTATTAAAGACAAATAACATTATTTGGGATCTTAGGTAGGATAATCAAATTAAGAATGTCTAGATATAGATGCATGATCCCTTAGTTTAGGAAAAAAAAATTATATCTCACAATAACCATATGATAATGTGTATGTGTGTATTGAGACACATTAGATATAAGTGAGATGTTAGGAAGATGAGCTAAGTTCAACATGTTGACATTATGCATCTAAATGAACTAAATTTCATTAAAACCAAATGGATTTTATATCGATTAATCATGAGAAAAATTAATATACAAGTCATGTGCATTTAACACATAGATTATAGTTAAAAATAAATTTGGAAAATATTTTAAAATTATTTTTAAAAAATTTAATGAACTCTGTTTGTTGATGGAATATATCATTGATTATATTGATACAAGTCAGAGTGAAACATTAAAGGTTTTGATGATTTTTAACTTTTTGTTATTCATAAAAAAAAGAGCTATTTACTTATAAAACTATCTTTTTCTGATAGTGTTTGACATAAGTAAAGTTTGTATGAATTTTCATGATTTTTTTTAAATCGTAGAATTACTTATGCATTTTTAATTTTTTGATTTAAAAGTTAACAATAAATAATCAACTAATTTGGCAATAGAAATTAATTGTTGATAGTATCAATTGACTGATGAACATTATCAGTCAACTGTTAGTGAGGATTTTGATCGAATCAAATTGTTTTAGTCATGTAAACTTACTTTGAAGTATTTTACATATCTCTAACCCTATGATATGCATGTATAAGCATTTAAAGAAAATTTTCTTAGTGAAAACAAGAAGGGAATGCTAAAGGGAGAAGAATGAGGAATTGAGAGAGAGGTTTAAATTTAAGGTTGAATTTTTAACCTTATGACATAGATTTTGAAATTTCCTAAAGGTTTAGAAACTCTAAAACATTGTTAGTGCAATGATTGAAGTGGAGCATGCTTTAAGGGAAATGCTCACCTTAAAAGCATGACTTAGCTAGATATAAAAGGGAGAGAATGGAGGATTTCATATATTAAGGAATGAAGTTAAGATGAAATAAAGTCTTGGTGAAAATGGAAGGTAGGGAACTTTTATTATGATATTGGAACAGAGGAAGAGAATGTATTTTGAGAAGAGTTCTTTTTGATGTATGTGAAAGGGGGAGAATGAAGAGTGTAAGTTAGAAAATCTTCATTTATGTCTTGGCATAAGAAGTGGGATATTGGGCTAATGAGTTAGTCTAATTTACATATTATCAAACATCAAAAAGTATAGATTATTGATGCAATTAATCTCTGGTAAAGGTTGACTAAGTTGACTAAGTTTAAATTGGCTCGAGTTAAGTTTCAATATTTAATTAATATGTTTGTTAATAATGGTGAAATGTCAAGTAGAAGGAGAGTTTGTGAGAAAGAAAATTATTAGTATAATCGACCTTGGGTCAGGTTCACCAAGGTAGATGGTTGAGCGTGAAGTTGAGTAGGTCAAGGTTTATTAGATATTTAACAATGTAGAAGTCCAAGTATGTCACAGTTGACAAGATCTTAACAATAGAAAGTCCAACAGATAATTGACAAGAGAAAATTTCAAGTGGATTATGGTTGACTGAACACTTGACGGTCAAAAATTCAAGTGGGTCATGGAGGACCAAACACTTGGCATGAGACGTGAAGTTCAAGTGGGTCAAGGTCGATCAAACACTTGGCAATTACAGAGGTCCTAATAGGTCTTGAAGGACTAGATGTTAGGCATGAGAAGTGAAATCTTGATAGGTCATGGAGGACCAGATGTTGAGCATGAAAAAGGAAGTATAAATAGGTCAAGGATGATTGGATGCTCGACAATGATGAAATCCTAACAGATCAAGGTTTTCCAGATTCTAGACAAAGGAATGTCCTAGTAGGTCAAGCCTCATGGAATACTTGATAGTGGAGAAATCCAAGTGGATCACAGTTAACAAGATACTTGACAATCGAAAGTGATCCAATAAAGAGTTGGTAAGAGAGAAGTTCAAGTGGATCATAGTTGACTGAACACTTGATAGTTGGAAGTCTAAATGGGTCATGAAGGACTGAACACTTGACATGAGACGTGAAGTCTAAGTGAGTCAAGGTCGACCAGACACTTGGTAATGATGGAAGTTCTAATAGATCATGAAGGACCATATGCTAGGCACAAAAAGTGAAATCATAACGTATCATAAAGGACTAGATGTTAGACATGAAAAAGAAAGTCTAAAAAAGTTAAGAAAGATTAGATGTTTGGTAGTGGTGAAGTTATAACAGGTTAAGATTGACTAGATACTAAACAAAGAAATATCCTAATAGGTCAAGGTTGACCGAATATTAGACAACGAAAAGTCTCGACAAGTCAAGGTTAATTGAATGTTCGATAAAGAAAGTCTTTGTAGGTTTAGGCCAATCAGATACTAAGTAAAATGAGAATTCAACCTTGGTAAGGCTAAAACAAAGGTACCCGACAACTATCATGGAGTATCAATTGATTGATGAACTCTAAACTCTTAATTCGAGGTTTGACAAGTTTAAGATAGTTTGTTGTGGATCAATCGATTGTTAGAGTTGAGAAATCGATTGATGATACTATTGTAGGAACTAAAATATTTATAACTCTATTTCTTCATTCAATTGGAATGTTGAGTTGGTAGAGTCATTCTACAAGTGCAATGTTCGAATTGAGCATTGATTGATGGGTTATAGTAGTCTATTGTTAGGTAGAAATCAACCCCAGCCTGGAGGCTATAAGCGAAGGATTTTGTGGAGGATTTCATAGCCGGTTCTTGATAATTTTGAAGGAGAGTGTTGCTACATTTCATGCCTTAGGGGCAATCCAAAGCAACCAATGGTGATCAAAAGCAATGACTTTTTTTTTGTAAATTATTTTATGTACATTGTTCATACTTGTATTTGTATCTTTATTTTGTTTTGTTTTGCTTTTATAACAATAGGAATGTAAGAGGTAGGTGTCTAAGAAGAAGAAAGCCAGTGGATTATCATTAGGACTGTATGTCATGGAATATTAATTGAGACATCCGAATCATGTAAAATATCATATCTCTTGTGCATGTGTTTTTTATTCTTGTATCTATTTCCGCTATGTACTAATCTTTTATAGACAAGCACATGAACAAGCACGATCGAATAAAATCACTATTCACCCCATTCTAACGACGTCATCAGTTCCAACAATAAAATTTTCAACCCTTATATCATGTTACACTAGTATACTCTAAGGATGTTAATCAAGATTAAATTAATGGATATTTTTTTATTTACCCATTTAGAAAACTTATGCTCATTTTTTACTTTTCTTTTTTTTTAGTTGGTAGGCAAAGCCACCTTTTGAAGTTATAGTTGATTTTAATTAGACCCAATGTCAAGTCGCAACTGTACTCGACCTGGATTATTGGTGCAGAGAGTATATGACTATTGAACCTGAGTTTTGATAATGACAAAGGGTTCAAAAGTTGAGATGACTTGTGATCTAACAAGTGTAACTGATCTTACAAGAAAGTCTTAAGTGTTTTTTGGCAAAAGTCTTAGTGGATTCTAGGCAGATAGAAAATCCTAGTGGGAGGTAACCCTAAGTCCTAGGGGGTAATCCTAAATTATGGAAAGTCCTAGTTGTGGTTAGACAATGAAGTCCTGGTCTGAGGGACTAGGAGAAGTCTTGCCAGGTCGAGGACATTGGGCAAAATCAAAATCCTGGGGGTCGCGGACACAAGGTGGAAGACAGGACGGGTGTGGATTAGACGTTCAGCATGAAGTCCTGACATCTCGAACACTGAGCAAAAGTCTAGATAGTCTGGAGAACCAGTCCAGCAAAAGGTAAACTCTCCTAAGAGTAAGTGAAGACGTTTTCCCCGAAGAAGGAACAATAGGTGTTGGTTCAACCTAGAGTTTTAGCGAAACTCAAAGTCAGCACCAGACAATTCGAAGACTATCAAAGTTATATTTTATAGTATTTACCTATTATTCTAACTCTATTTTGTAAGAAACTAACAATTTTGCAGGTTCACATTTTACCTTGTTCGGTCAACAGAAAGCTCGGATCGGTCGACCAAACCACCAAGCTAGAAGACCAAATTTCTGTTCACTATGAAGTGTAAACCAAGGGATCGGTTGACCAAACAGGGAGGTTCAGTCGACCGAGCGATAGATAAACTTTAGACCGGATTGATCAGACCAGATAAGCTAAGAAGTGTCAAGGGTTTGGTTGACCAAACAATAGTATCGGTCAACCGAACAAAGACTTATCTAAAGCGGCAACATCTGGATGAGAATCTGGGTAGATTCAGGTGGGTTCAGTTGACCGATCAACATTGAGGCAAACTTTATCCCAAGATCAGTGGATCTGGATCAGGCTCAACTCGGCTATAAAAGAATGTCTCGACCAACACTTCAAGACAACAGATTATTTATTCAGAGCAACTTGAGCTCTTGCACTCACTCAGGAAACATCTAAACGCTGCTCCGACAACTATCAAACCAGAAGATCAATTTCTCCAAGTCGTCGATAACTAGTTTCTTTTTATGCAATACTTGTATGCTTCATCTTTGTAATCTAAACTTGTAAAGATTTTCCAATATTATAGTGATTGTCAAACAAAAGCAATCAACGATCGCGGGTCTTAAAGTAGGAGTCGTCGCAGGCTCTGAACCAAGTATATCTTGGTGTGTTTGCGATTGTCCATTTCTTTATTTTTCCACTATGCATTCTGTGTTTGCGAAAAACGAACGTAAAAGTCACGAGTGTTATTCACCCCCTCCCCTCTCTAGGACGTCTCGATCCCACATGGATTCGTAACCAAGTCAAAGAGTCGATTACTTGTTAACCCGGTTAAATAGGTTAGAACCATAACTGACCCATTTAGGGTCGAGACGATCATAATTTTGATCCTAAATTAATCATGAACCAATGGTTTGAATCATCGATTCAGGTTTTATTTTTATTTGAATGTTGGAACCATTGATTCCAACATTGTAAGTTTTTTTTATATTTTTTTAAATGATTGAGATTATTTACTTTTTTTTTTTTATCAATGACTATGATTTAGTGACTGCTATTCTTTAAATCCTATAAATAGGCCGTTTATTTTGTATTTTCACACCATTTTCTCTACTATTGTCTCTCAATTTCAAAATATCAATCATTTTCAACTTCAATTCTCCACATCTAATGGAAGGAGATTCATCTATAATTTCATAAGGGTAAAAAAATAGTCACTCCGAATGTGGATCATGACAATATTTAATTTACCAATGATAAATTAGAAGAACTTTCAATACCTTAGACACAAGAAAGTATCAAAACTTCTAAGATTCAAAATACTTCATATTTAAATTTTTCTATTTTTACTAAATATTTTGAAAAAAAAATACACTTTCATCTAGAGAATTACATGCAAAATATAAATTTTTCCAGGTCTTCTATAAATTCCAATCGGACATTGGTTATGGGTTCACGTTGAAATAAAGTACTTGATTGAATTTAGAGTTGGACGTTCTTTAATGCAATTATTCAGATTTTCATTGACTAGTAGAGGTATAGATTCAAGTTTATTTATATATTTTGATAATAAATTAAGAGAAATATTAACTAGATTAATTAACATCGATCGATCAAGATAATGATTATCATGTAGGTGACGAGAATACAGAATTGAGGAGAAGATAAGATAAAAAACCACCAAAAGGAAACTTTTTATTAAGAATAGAACATTATTCCTTAATCAGATATACAAATGTTTATATAAATTCTAGACCTTAAGACCCAAAGGAAAATAGATAAATTATAACATATGGACTCCAATTCCTATCTTATAAAAAAATAAAAAAAGAAATACTAAAATAACAAAAATTATTAACAAACTCGTAATATAAAACCTAAACAGACTCAAAATATAGAAATATAAAAAAGATATAAATGAACCTTAAATACCAAAAAATAAAAATTATTAAATAATAATAATAATAATAATAATAATAATAATCTTTAAATTCTCTAATTCTCTTGCATCAGTCATCCCAAGTTGAAAGGACTCATCTTCGAATTTAAAGTAATTTCATATTGTAACCTAGGAGGAAGTTCATCTAGTATCAAATTAGCAAAATAAACCTACAATTACTGGACTTTGGAATCCTCAACAAACCAAATGCATCTTTATTTCCAAACCGGATAAGTCAAAAATTAATATCGCACACATCGATTCTATCTTAAACAAAAAAAAAAAAAACGTAAAGCACCGGAAGGAACACAATGCCTAGTAAAAGCAATTCCATGATCCCAAAGGCTATCTCCATTATGCCTAGAAAGTTCTTCGAAAGATAGTTTTTCAACCTTACTATTAATGTCTCACTCAGCTTCTTTAGTTAATGCCTTTAGCTTATCAATTTCTTCTTTCAACACCTTTTTTCAGTCCCAGGTCTTTCCTCACTGCGGTGTTCCAGATCCTTGCCGATTTTCCTCCAATCCATACTGTTCTCATGCAAGAGAATCTCTCACGGCTTTGCATCCCCAAAAGGATTAGTCTTGGGTCTAGACTTCACTGTCACTTCAAATTTATGTGCAGCCCTGTAATCAGTGCAGAAATAATCTTTGTTCTCCATATCCTTTAAATTACCTCAAGTGTTGCCACATTCTACATGTACCCACACTTGACACCCATCACAACAAATCCAATTTCCCTCATCTAGGTGATGCCAAATCTTATTTCAAATCCCACAGTGAAGCTTAGCACAATGTTTACCAAGTAACTGCTGTGAATTCTCTTTTATCTTTTTTGCACTTCCGTATGGAAGATTCATTCCACAACTTTCATAAAGGATCCCTGATATGTCGACAATCTGGAATTTTGATTGACATCCTTGTTCGTGATTTGAATCAGCAACCTCATGGCATGTACAAGGAACAGATTTGTCCGAAGCAAAGTGACCACTACTACACACAGGAGAAAAACCATCCTTAGCTAAGAAAGCTTACTCAATAACCATTTGAAGATCGCTAGATACTTGTACCTAAATAATTGAATTTGCCCTTGAAATCTTTCTAGGGAATCTAAGGGGAAAATTATCCCGGGATTTACCCATGAAGATGCTCTTTCATTACTAGACTGCCAAAAAAAAAAAAAACACAAATAGCCCCATTCGTATCAGACATGGCACTAGATTGTTCATTTGGGTTCCCAAATCTAACAAAACCATAGCCTTTAGAGTGCCCAATGAGCTTATCAGTCACAATTTTGTACCCTTAACTGATGAATATTGACTCTTGAGTCTCTTATAGCAGATTATCTATAACATCTGCCGCCAAATCTCTTACAAAATTTGTGTAATTAGAACCATCATCTCCACGTCTCTCACATGCTCCACATGATGCC
>JBBMJZ010413114.1:23235149-23264830 GCA_037833815.1 Zingiber zerumbet | reverse complement strand
TATATATAACGGTTGAACCACCGGTTCAATCGGTCAAACCTAGAAAACCTCGATCCGATCACCACACCGGTTCAGTGACCGGTCTAATTTTCAAAACATTGATCCTAACTCATATCTATCCATCCATCTAATTTAGCTTGTAAATTCATCAGTTCGTGAGGCACACTTACTTCACTCGACCCATCCACATGTCATTTGTTAGTTATACAATTTTTTTTTATATAAAAAATATCAATTTTAAGGGAATTGAATAGTGCAAGCATATTTTTAAAATGGAGCAAAAAAAACTCAAGAAATTAATGTACCAAATTCATTATTAAAAAAAACTATTTTTATCCAAACACACTAAATGAGTCATTCGACAGAGAAAATAGGGAAAAAAATCATAAAAAGTATTTTTCAAAATAAATGAAATGGGGACCATTACCTGGAAATTTTGCATATTTAAAATATGACGCACATTTTTAAAAACAAAGTAATTTTTTTTATGATATTTTAGGATTTAAAAAATTATTTATTGCTGACACAATTCGGACGATATGCTTCAAGATCTAGCGGTTGATTGGGGTGTACAATGCAGCTTGTCTCCACCCTTTACGTCCAAAAAGGACAACAGTGCCAAGTGACAACGTTGGATTATTACGAAGATAGAAATTAATAAATTAATTACACTAATTTTTTAAAAAATAAATATAAAAAAAATCTTTTTTTAATATCCAAAATTAATACAAGGACAATATTTTATAATACAAATCGACTGAAATAAATCATTATTTATTTCACGATAAAAAATTAATAATCAGAGTTAAAGATGACAAGTAAAATGCTCATATAATTAATTAGCTGCCCAGCGATTATGAATACTGCCGACAAAATTGTGAGGTATATATAGTGGGCCCAACTGTCAGAGGACCAATCTGCTATTGGCACGTTGCATGCAGTAGGCATTTCGTACGTACCTCATACTGCAGGCTCGTATTTTAGTCCGTGTGAAAAAAAAAAAAAAAAGACAATTCACACCTCAGTATCTTCGTTAATTTATTCCTAGGTTAATACAGAGGAGATAAATCATCGAAGTTACTAGTCCGGACAATGATTAATGTATAAGGAAGAGCAGGAACTCGGCTATCATCGAAGTTCATCCCAAATAACACTGGTATTTTACTCATGTTCTTTACTGTAGCAATTGATTAATAAAAAGCTAAAACATTAGTAAATTAATTAATTAATTAAGACTTCTTTCCTGTAAAGTGGTTTTAGCTGACAAAGTTATAATTAAATGCAGACTTAAGTGATCATTAATGTCTTCTTTACCTAACTAACTAATGTCTTTTGACAAATTAGCAGTTTAAGGTTAATTATGCATGTACAGATTAATTATAGGAGGGGCCTAGACTACTTGACCCACTTTGGAGAATTTTGGAGAATGAGGAAGATCATTTCCAAACTAAAATGAGATGAATAATAAGCCAGCGAATTTGGTAAATTAAATAGTTTAGCTGAGCTGGACGAATTGAATGAGTTGGTTGAATCGACTGAGTTGGACTAATAAATTAGACCAACCGAGCATGTCAATTAATGTAAGTTAAAGAGACTAAGCTTAGTAAACAAGTATTATTATCAATTAAATGGACTAAATATGTAGGAAAATCGAATTAACTCATCCGTGATCGATCATTAATGCATGTCATTCTCATTCAATTCAATTCCATTCTTTCTTATCAAACATAGCCTTATGAGTCTACGAGCTAAATGTTTGACTCAATTTGACCAAACAAGCCATGATCAAAGCAACTAGGCTCATCAAATCTAGCTATATTTCAGACCTTGTGCCAAGTGGTGCTTTAACAATGTACTCCACTATGGACTGTTTCATTTCATCACGTTGGGAAATTTGATGGCTATATAAATAACTCAACTGGCCTGGTAAAGAAATCCTCATTCAGTAATAGGAAGTCATCAAGCATGGTGAGGGCTCCTTGCTGTGAGAGGGAGGGCCTCAACAGGGGCCAATGGATGCCTGAGGAAGACAAGATTTTGGTGGATCACATAGAGAAATATGGACATGGCAACTGGAGAGCTCTTCCTAAACAAGCTGGTGAGTTCATGTTCAGTTTCAGAAACACAAAAGTTTTGCTTATTTTTTAGTGTATGAGGGAGGAAAGTTACAGACTTTGATTTATTTGGAGAAGGGCTTTTGATCAAGTTCAGTTTCAGGAACACCAAAAACTTTGCTTAGTTTTCATTATGTTTAGTTTCAGAAACACTAAAACTTTGCTCATTTTTCAGTGTAATGAGGAGCAAAAAAGAACTATTTTTCAGTGTGATGAGGGGGGGAAAAGAACTAGCTTTTGATCATGTTCATTTTCAGAAAACACACAAACTTTGTTTAATTTTCAGTGTAATGAGGGGGGAAACACTAAAGTTTGATCACTGACTCAGGACTTTTGAGGTGTGGAAAGAGTTGCAGACTCAGGTGGGTGAACTACCTGCGGCCGGATATCAAAAGAGGGAACTTCACTAAGGAGGAAGAAGACACAATCATCCAATTGCACCAGTTGCTTGGAAACAGGTAGATCCTTTAACTTCTCACTTTGTGGATGAAATCACAACAGAGAAAGTCTGTGTACTGGTACGTGTTGAACTAGATATCAATTAGGGAAGTTGATTAGTGTATATTGAAACAGGAAGAGACCGGTCGAAGTAAGGTTGAGTAGGTTGGCCAAAGTGGATTGAATTCTACCGGCGTAAATAACTTCACTAAGCGAGGTTGAGTTACACTAAGGTTTCAAAATCTCTTATCTAGATATAGAACATAAGGTTCAATGAGGGTAGAATTAGGTGTTCAACTATACCAAAATGGAGGCAATGAAGAGGAAAATCAGAGTGATACGCCGATACAAATTGACAATGGCCTAAGTTGATGAAGCACATGGCAATTCCTTACTAATTAAGCATATAGGCGTTGAGATGATATCAAAAATCAACGAATAATTTTACTCACATCAATTCCACTTTGTAACTTTTTGCAATCAAAATCTGACCTTTACCTTGCCAATCCACAGGTGGTCTGTGATTGCTGCCAAGCTACCTGGCCGAACTGATAACGAGATCAAGAATGTGTGGAACACATACTTGAAGAAACAAACCGGCCCCTTCAACACTCCACAGAGAGAATCGAAGAAGAATAAGAAGAACAAATCTGCTGCATCCCACATGGTATCAGACATGCCAGTGCCAACAGCTACAGAGCAGCGGCAACAATCTCAAACCAGTGACCGTAGCAGTGCTGACATCATAGAAGAAAGCCTAAGTTCAAAGATCGTTGATGAAAACTTTTGGCTGGAAGCTTTCATTGTCGGTAGCTCTGCTTCTTCATTATCATCATCATCCATGGATGTGACAGAAGCAGAAATCATTAATCCTTCAATTGGCCAGCAGTGCTTTGATCTGTTTAGTTCTTATGGCACTGATGATGATGACATGGAGTTTTTGGTGAATTTCTCCATGGGAGTCGTGGATTTGGAGGAATTGTCATCATTCTAAATGTCAGGGTTCTTGTAGAGATTGCATAAAGCAGAAAAAGACTAATTTATATATTTATTTATATTTTCAATATTCAATATATCCTTTCCAAATGAATGTTTGTAGAAGTGAAACTGCTTGAAAAGAAAATTACTTTTGGTTATATATAATTTATCGAGAACTTGCAACTGAACCTACTCAAACATCAAGTTTGATAGTTAAGTTCAGACTATGATATGATCGTACAACCCTTTCATTCAATTGGCTTGAGTCTAGATAGCTAAAACACTAATGATGACCTTAATCACCATCACACATTATCTATTTACCCTAGAATCTAACGTTAAGAGGCGATCATGTTGTCTACGACCAAAGTTGAGAGTAATTATGATTCTACAATTTTGAATGAAAGCTTCCTTTCTACTAGTTTTATACAACTTATCACGTCATACGTTGAACCTATATGCAACACTCGATTCTCCAAGGGACACTATGATAAGAGCCATCTTTGGAGACTGAGAGTAACTATGATAAGTGCCAAGGTGAAAGGAGTGCATATGGTTGATTACAAGCATATAAACAAAATTTCTTTGTTGAATGTCCAAAAGTTTCTATGAAAGGGACACTCGAACTATCAACTATGTGTGTTTGATCCCTTCGAATTAATGCAGCATTTCACGAGTCAAACCAACTATAAATATGTAGATTAGCATGTATCTTAGTTTGGCAATTTGATTTTTCACTCTCTTACTTCACTTTAGAGCATCATTGTAACATGTATCTAGGCTTGTCAAAGTCAAATCACTTGGCCATGCTTACTTGGACTTCTATATATAGACACCTTTTCATTCAACATTGTTAGGTATATAGTCTTTCCATTTTCCAAATCTCCTTAGAGCATCAAAGTATTGATTGGTGTGATTTGAAAAATAAAATAAAACAAATTAATGAGAGCATGTTTTTGGAAACAACTTGAAGGTGTGTGTTCATCTAAATATTCCAATAGATGTCCTTTGATTTTAGAGCATCATTGTAACGCATAGGTAAGCTGGTCAAATCAATTGGGCATACCTACGTGGGCTTCTATATATAGACACCTTCTCATTCAACATGTTAGGTATGTGATTTTTCCATCTTCACTCTCCTATTTCTCTTTAAATGCCTTCTAGTATTAAAATAGTAAGGGGTGTGATTTGGCAAAAATAATAATAATAATAATAAATCGACTATAAAAACATATCTAGAACTTCATGCACATTTGAACTCTTATGAATATGACGCTTTCAAATTATTATCACGAGTTGCTAATAATTATAACTTCTTGACAACGATCTATTGCCCTTTCCAAGGATGATATGTAAACAAACATTCAGATTCCAGCCAACTATTTGTTGTTTAGGGTCATGATATAAAATGAAAATTTATTTTTCTTTTACTCAATTGTCTTGAGATCACAACGTGAATAGATTTGTTTTCTATTAAACCTTTGTTTTGAGACCTGAGAAGGCCAATGATCAAAAGCCGATGAACATTATCTGTTTTTGGGTTAATTCGATCCTACCTGTACATGCACTGCCTGCACCTCTCACAATGAGATGGTGGGGCCCACCATCTCATTTTGAGAGGTGCACCTGTACAGGTAGGGTGAAATTTATCCTGTTTTTGTGAGCCATGGGCAGCCACTGCAATGTCCAAGCAAGTGTCGCGAACAGCACTGCATGGGGGATGGTAGGCAGACTGGATTAACGACCAGCAAGTGGACAGGTGACCAACTTGGCCCTTGTGGTCAAGCCAGTGGCAAGTAGTTGAACATCAGGGCTCAAGTAGGCAGCTTCCTGGGCACATCTAACATTCACTCCCAGAGGCATTTTGAGAAAATTGGAGCACAAATAGAATCTTCAAACCAGGATATATCTCATGAGTCTTGTTTCTTTTACTTGTTTGACACTTTGTGCATCTTTCATTTGTTATCATGAAATATTAATTGTCATTAGTACACACTTTGGATTAATCATTTTATTTATGTGAATTAGTGAAATTTTGTAACTGTCTATCCACAGTCTCTAGCTGGTCATTAGATTTGGGATCCTGTATTTCGGAAACCATATCGGTTGTAATCCATTATTCATAATCACATTAGGGAGAACAGTTGTTCATCAAATTGCAACAGCTTCTTTCCTTACCACTTCTAGTCTAGTTTGATTATATTTCTACTTTGGATGATACAGTTTATTCATAGCATGCAAAATAAACCAGCCAGTTGGAAAGGAATTAGAAGCATCAAAGCAACCAGATATTTGATTTCTGTGATAACTGGCGATGAAAGATTAGATACAAAGTCAAAAGTACGGTGGCATATAACTAACATTTACCTAATACATACAAAATCCAGTAAAATAATATGATCGATACATCACAAGTTACCCTTTTCTTCCATGTTTGGATCATCTTTCGGCCAAACCACTGTTTCCATCAGTCGTTCGCGCATCAGCTGTAGGTTCTCATCAGAAATCCTCTGATACATTTTCGCATGGTCACATTTCTGAAAATCAAATGAGTCAGTGTCTCAGTTTACTATCAAAGAATCTCCCTGTTGTTGCATCACAATACAATATAATTAAGCAGTTTTTCAATTGGTTAATGCACGAATTTGGAGCCGACATGTGCAGCCCCTTGCAGTATTAAAACACTGTAACTTACCTTAATCCATTTGCCATACAGATGAAGGCGTGTTATCATCACTCTTTCTGCTAAATCTTGCTTCTCCTAAAAGAATCCAAGAACAAATTTTAGTTTGCACAGTTCAACTCTAGGAAATAATGAAGATAGAGTTTGTGGTCAAAATTGTTAACAAAGAGGTCACCTTTGCCAAAATACGGAGAAAGCGTTTTCCATCAGTCGGATTATTGTTCACGAGAAAACTACAAAGCAATGGAGAGTGATATTAGTGCCGAAAAGGATAGTTAAAGAAGAAAACCATGGCAATAAGATGTAACTCACTTATATAACCACTTGTAACTTGGAGGGTTCATTTCATACAACTGGTGGAGCACAGTCCTTGTTGCTTTGTAAGTGAAGAAATTAATCAATTGCTGGAACAAACACATTAAAGTCCTAGTGAGTATTCACTCGCTAGTATACACATAGACGATTTCATATCAAGTTATCAACCATCCAAAAAATGGAAGTTATGTTCAACAGGACACATCAAAGCCTATGCCTTTTCGAAGATAATTTATTATCAAAAGCTTGGAATCAGTGCAATAGTTTGTAACACAATCAAGTCTAAAACCACTTTACCATCCAACTAACATTAGTAACAACTTCATGATTTTCACTTTACCATCCAATTTTTTTCAATTCCACTCTAATATAAAATCAGATGAATTCATCTCAATATAAACCATGAACAAACACTATGTAGCCAGCAAAAAACTAATGTGAGTACAAGTATTGGAATAGTGAATCAACAAGCATCAAGTTTGAAGTGTTCAAAGGCACAAATCATGGGCTTTCAACCAAGGATCAGCGTCAAAATCACCTTTTTTTCTCAAAAGAGAGAGAGAGAGAGAGAGACGAATCCCACCAGCAAAATTCTCCAACCAGTTTAAATTTGCAGGCAAACAATCAAAGTTTCTTCATCAAGATTTCGAGTTTCCCCCTTTTGAGTTTGATTAATACAGACGCATTCTAACATCAATAGTTTTCTGAAATCCAAGGTGAAGATGAAGTAGAAGGTGATGAGGAAGATCCTGACATCGACATATGCAACGAATCATAGAAATGCGTTGAAGAATTAGGGACGCAGATGAAAAAGAAGGTGACGAGGAAGATTCTAACATCGATGGATGCGCCAATTCATACAAATGCACTGAAGAATTAGGGACTTACCGAGTGAACGTCCTCGAACCCCTCCTCGTACTGCCCCCCGAGCTCATCCACCACCACGAGGAGGTCGCCCTTCCGCCTACTCCCCTTCTGCTGCTGCTGCGACTTCTTCGCCAGCGCCGGCAAGCGGCGGCGGCGCCCCGGCCGCCGAGAGTGGAGAAAGGAGCTGCCGAGCTGGATCGGGGGCCTCCGGCAGGGCGGGGCGGGGCAGAGCGCCACCTCTAGGCCGGCGAAGGCCACGGATCCGGCAGCCATCGCAGATCAAAGTCGAATAGGATGGGAGGAGATTCTTCTCTCTCTGAATCTTTAAAAATCAAAACTTTTTGAATAATTATTCCTGCTTATTGTTTCTTTATTTGGATTCTAGTAACGAAAAGGAGCCCGATAAGAGGCTCCCGCTTCCTCCACTGCCAAACAAATTTTTGAGGCCCGTATTTTATTTTATATGCTTGATTGAAATATCTTTATTTTTTCTATGAAAATAATTTAGTTAAAACTATTGTTTTTAATTTATTTTAATAATATTATTTTGAAAAAAAAAAAAGAAGATTTATTCGTCACGGGAAGCCGATACTCAACCAAACTGCCAAAAACGAAGAGCGCCAGCCTAAAGAAAGCTTTTGTCGTCTAACCTGCCGAGGCTGCCGCTGCTCCTCCTCCTCCTCCTCGTAATGGTCGCCAGTGGCAGCAGCGCTGATCTCGGGAGTGCGGTTGCCTGTTGTCCTTCTCTCCCGCTGCCTGCATTCTGCAACCTCTGACGCCGCGCGCCGCGCCCCTGCTTTTTGGCTCGTCTTCGTGGCTCCTTGTCCCATTTTTCTCCCGGAGTTTAGGGCTTTGATCGATATTCGAAGGAGAGGGTGGAGTCAGTAGGGAAAGGCGCCTTTTTTTGAGACGGCAACTTTGCGCTTTCTGGTTTTCCATGCGAAAGACTTAATTTTGCTTTTGTTCTTTCACTCAAAGCTGCAAGTGAATCTCCTCGCCGGCGGTCTGTTTCGTGACGACGACATGCACAGCGAGTGTTTGTGATAAGTGCTCGCTGTCTCTTAGCTGCTGGATTCGTTGAGCTCCCCGTTCGGTTTTGGTTTCTAGGGGTAGGGATGAGGGACTTCCCTTCTTGTTTCGGCGAGAGCGGAGTTCAGGTGTTCGATTCATCCTCCGGCAGCGGCGCCGCCGCCGCCGCCAAGTCAGCCCAGAATGTGGTGGTTTGCCTGTACCGCGCTCAGCTCCGTGGCCACCGCCCTTGCGTAATCGGCGTCACGTGGAGCAAGTGCCTGATGGGCCAAGGATTAAGCGTCGGCATTGATGATTCTGACGGCCATTGCCTCTGCAAGGTGGACATCAAGCCATGGCTTTTCTCCAAGAGGAGAGGTTCTAAGAGCTCAGCAGCGGAGGGCGTCAAGGTGGACTTTTTCTGGGATTTTTCTTCTGCCAAGTTCGGAACATCGCCGGAACCACTGGGAAGTTACTATCTCGCAGTCAGCTTCGACCACGAGATGGTCCTCCTGCTCGGCGACTCGCCTAAGGAGGTCTTTCGCAAGACTTCCACCTGCCCTGCGAATTCCAAGGCAATCCTTGTGTCCAAGAAGGAACACGTATGGGGGAAGAAGGTCTACTCTATCAAGGCTCAGTTCTGCGACAACGGGAAGGCTCACGATGTTCTCATCGAGTGCGACACGGTCGGGATTAAGGATCCCTGCCTGGACATCCATGTCGATAAGAAGAGGGTGATGCGGGTCAAGCGACTCGCGTGGAAGTTCCGCGGAAATCAAACGATTCTGGTCGATGGCCTGCCCATCGAGGTGTTCTGGGACGTTCACAATTGGCTTTTTGGTGCTGCTCCAAATGGGAATGCGACCTTCATGTTCGAAACTTGCCTATCGGCCGAGAAGTTGTCGCCGTGGTCTTCGTCGCCGGGCTTCAGGCAGTCTCAACTTCACGGCGTGCGCTTCTCGTTGATAGTATATGCTTGGAAGAATGAGTAGGTCTTCTTCCTTTGCTCTTTCATTGAGCTCTGTAACTGCTCTATTTTTCTCCAGTTTAAGTAGATGTCGAGTTTCTGAATACAAAGTAGACATCCACCATAATTTTAGACAATTAGTAGCAGATTCACTGCTTCTTTTGCCTGATACTAATTTCTTCAAAATGTGTTCTTCATAAAAAAGAAGCCAGCAAAAGCTAGCATCCTAAAGACAAATCATTAAGGGAATATCAAATTCAAACTCATATCGCTTCAATTCAAGAAGTTCCCGGTAGGGAGGGGGTTATTGTTTTGCAGCCAAAGGGGAAAAAAAAACAGTTCTCACTATCAAGCTTCCCATCCTCGGAGAATGGTTGCGCGGGCAACTCGGTTGACTCCAAGAGTAAAAGCGCCCATGCGTAGATCACACTCATGCGTCCGGCACATCTCCTTCATGTCTTTGAAGCTTCTGGTCATGTAGGTTTTCAGCTCGGCATTGACCTTGTCCTCATCCCACATGAATCCTTGGATGTTCTGATATCAAAGGGAAAAAAAGGATTTTTTTTATATTTATTTATTAAAGAAACAGAAAACTGCAAGGATCATAATTCAGATAGTGCATTGTTAGAATTTGCATTGATTTTTAACCAAATTTGGTACCAAGTTCATGATACATCTAACTCACTCTGCGAGCATTAAGCACTAACCTGAACCCACTCAAAGTAGCTCACAGTAACACCACCAGAGTTTGCATATATGTCGGGAAGAATGACGACGCCTTTCTTAGACAAGATCTGAAAAAATAGGGAGAAATTATAGGATAAAACGAGCCTTAAGAAGTGATCACATCATACAGTTAAAATCAATAATGACTCTATAAGACTTTAGTATCACCTCATCAGCCTCAGGATCAGTTGGATGATTTGCTGCCTCGATGATGAATTTGGCTCTTATGTCATTGGCATTTTCCCTTTCAAATGGCATTGGATCAATTTGTAAGAAAAAAAAAATAAAATATTGTATTTTGCTTCTTCAATTCAGTGATTTGTGCTTTTTAAAGGGAAACTAGGAGTGGACCATAAAATTTTGTAAGACTCATGTTTTGGAAAGAAAACTAAGATTGATGGTTGAGATAACCTGTTTATAACGCCTCCAAGTGCTGCTGGAATTAGGACCTCACAGTCTTCTGTTAGCAGGGAACCTGGATTAATTGATTCTCCACCATTGAAGCCTCTGATTCCATGATTTTCCACAGAGTGTTTCAGTAGTTTTTCAATGTCAAGGCCTTTAGGGTTCTTGATTGCTCCCGACACATCGCTGACAGCAACCACTTTACCACCTGCGTCGCTGATGAGTTGTGCAGCCCAAGAACCAACATTGCCGAAACCCTGAATGTTGAAAAGGACATGATATTATGATCTTGATGAAAAATTAACTAGTAAAACAAATAACAATCTCATTGTGTTCCCTGGTTTATGATCATAATGATTTCTGATTTTTCATCTTATCGAACTAGAGCCAATGATGCAATGTAACTAGACGTTTAAAAAAAACAATTAAAAGTTCTTGAATGTAGTTGAATACCCTTCCATCTCAACTGATACATTATAATTTTGAGATTCTCATTCGGAACCAAGCTACATTGTCTTATTTTTGCAGAAAAGATTTTTTTTCCATCTAGTTGTGGATATATTTTTCTTAACATATGAAATTGGTCAATAGCAATATATAACCAAAAACTAAATGGCTTCACCTGTATCACGAAGCGGTTATCTTTAATGCACTTTCCATGATCAGCAAGCAGAGCTTCTGTTGCAAACAGGACACCCCTTCCAGTAGCTGCATCTCTACCAAGAGATCCACCAAGATCCTTGAAAAAGAAAAACATTCAGCAGGGAAGGGATTGAACGTGTAGTAGTTAACATAGTTTGCTGCTCTCAACAAAGAATAAAATCTAGAAATTGATTTAAGTTTATTTTCTGGTTTAAAATGTAAAATTATATCTATATCTTTCAACAATTTGGAAAACATATGAACATTGAGTAATTGGAAATACATTGAGTACTAAGGACACCAGTAACCATGCTATCTTAATAGACAAGATTTCACTAAGCGTTCAAGGTAAAAGATGCTCAGAAGTGTGATAAAGATAAACAAAAACGGAAGGGAGTTAAAATATCAAGATTAGTTAGATGTCTTGCATTTAACTACTGTGCTATCGTATGAGTTAAAATATCTAACATGATTAATTAAAATATCGACATAAGAACACTAAATTTATTAAAGTCACGGGAGAGGTTTTAGCTGAAGTCATGGGAAAGGTTTTACCTGGAAAAAAATATCTGCAAGTCAGACTAAATCTCAGATTTGTGGTCCCAGAGATACACCCTCATGGCAGATCAATATACAAATCTATCCAGTGAGATAAAAGGCTTAACTACAAACAAATTCCTCGACGTTGTATGGTTCATGAATTGGTGTCCATCTATTATGTGATCATCATTCTCACTCACAAGTACCACTATGTGCCACATCATTTGGTAGGATTAACCAGCAGTTCTGAAGTTGAAAGTTTTTTTCTAAAAAAAATCATATATCCATCCTAATGCAGTACTACACACATTTTTTTGGCAAACTATATCTGCTTATAGCTCAGTTCAAAACCAACCAAACTTAAAATTCTAATGATGTTTTGAACTGAGCCTGTATTGCATGACCACAATTGAATCTTAATTGAGTTTCTAGTGAGAATGATGTCACAATATTATTCTCCAAAGAATCAAATTGGATCATTGTTAACCAATATTAATTAAACTGGTTGTCAGATTGGTTTGGTGATAATAAGGCCTACATTAAACAAACTTGAATTCAACAATATAAATCCAAAATATGTCAGATAATGGAAATGCTTGAATTATGAGTTATCTAGATAATAGTGGAAGCATATAAAATTAAGTTTAAGTAATAATGCAGAAGTTCCAATCCTGGTGCACTTACAACAGGTTTGCCAGTCACAACAGCAGGTGAGTAGCCATGAAATTTTGAGTACTCATCTAGTATCCACGCCATTGTCTATGTCATTTGCAGGAAAAGAGTTAGATACATCAATATGAGAAAAACAAGTTAATACACTCAATAAACATCGGGAAAAAAATCAGAGTAAAGAAAAACCTGTGGGTTGGTTCCCATATCAGGTGCTGGCACATCAGTGTGAATGCCAATTAGATCATGTATCTTCTGTGTGAAAACTCTAGTAAGCCGCTCAAGTTCAGTGATAGTAAGTTCTCCCGGACTACATCCTATTCCACCTTTAGCACCGCCATATGGAATGTTTGCTACGGCTGTTTTCCAGGTCATTAATTGTGCCAAGGCATTCACTTCGTCTGGATCAACCTAAAGTAAATAAAAATTTTGTTTCAAAAGCACTCAACTTTTGTTTCTCTGTAATAGTACAAACTGAAAATAGGAACTGGGATGCCATGGATCATCGTCAGACAAATATGGTATAGAACTAAAACAAAAGAAAAGGCTGAGATGGTATGATCACATCCAAAGGCTTCCAAACAAATTAAACAGAGTGCTGGTGTAAGGATAAGCAGAAAACTTATTTGAATATTATAGTATATAATTTTGCAGCATATAGTTCAGTGAAACATACATAGGTGGGAGCGACCAAACATGGTCCAAAACTGTTTCTCTGCCAACAGAATCTAGTGTGATTTAATATTTAGTGTATGATGGTCAGGTCCAAAGAAGATTAAATCAGATGTTTTTTAAACAATTATAGTTGTAATTTCAAGAGCGATACAATTACGCCAAGCATGTATTTCCTTTTCAGCATATGAAACAAAATACAAAGTTAGCATTTAATTATTTTTCCATATAAAAAATACATTTTTCCATTATTAGGCGGGCCGAAGAGGCAGCAAATTCAGAAATATTTCGTTGTCACTTGCTTGCATACCATAATAATCATAACATGTAACAATGGTCCCTTGAAAACTTATCTCAAGCTGCCAAAATAATGTAACTTCCAAAGCAAAAAGGAGAAACTGTGATAAATACCCAACATTATGCAGACCATAAGCGAGAAGAAAACAGGTTTCCCATAATGACAATGCAACAGAGTTTGTTAAAACATGTCTATGAGATTAAAGAGATTTTCTAAGTCTTATAAGAAGATCAATAGATTAGTATATAGCAAATAGTAAATGGTTTTTTATAGGTCATAAATAAAAATAAAATAAAAAGTAAAAAAAACATGTTGCATGCAATTCATTTGATAGAAACACTATTTGACAACCTTCTTTGCTTGCTGCTTTCGAAATAAAAAGGTTCCAAAAGAACTAGATATCTTGAGCTTTTGTTGATTCAAACTAAAGTTGGAGGCTTATATTAACAGGAAGTTCCATATTTAGAACCTTGTTAAGTATACCAGATGTTATCCATAGTAGAAGCATAGTCCCTACACACACTGACACAGTAGCAATCATGCTTCTAAAAGAAGTACCAGATTGCCATAAAACTGAGCAAAGCAAACTGTTTTGCAGAGAGAGAGAGAGAGAGAGAGAGAGAGATGCACACCCACCTCATGATGGAATCTGATTCCTCCCTTCATAGGACCTCTGGCATTATCATGCTGCACCCTAAATCCCACAAAGGATGCTAAGGTACCATCATCTTTTGGAATTGTACATTCAACCTGCAGAAGAATATGGATGTTGTCAAGAGAGTGATACAAAATTTCAACATAATGACAGTTCACTGTTAATTAAATTGTTGATGATCAACAATAGACCATCCTTATTCACCAAGTTAAAATCCAAAAGTTGTTTGCACGTTACTGAGATGCAAAATTATTTTCAATCAGTGTTTTATAAGATCACATTGAATTAACCATTTTATAAGATCATATTGAATTAACCATTTTATTAATCCTTTTCACATCAAAAAAAGATAAGCATCATGCTGATATTGGCACTTTGACATCACCAAAAAAATTCATCCACCCACAACAATCAAAGTAAACATGGTTTTCACTTTCACCAGTATACGAATGATTGCACATGAGAACAGCCTCAAGTATGTCAAAGAAATAGAAAAAACAAAGTCCAAAGATGCAGCCAATCCCAGAACTATTCCAACTCAAAGAAGGAAACGTTGAGGAAGTGCTAATTTAGTACAAAAATCATAAGCAATACCATCTGGGAACAAGAAGTGAGAGTAAAAAGAGAATAAAGAGAATTGTTCGAAGGGGGGAAAGAAACGTTCTAAGATGCCTAGTTGCTTACCTTGATCTCTCTGAATGGAATTAGCAAACTTTTTTCAAGCTTAGGGTCCAGCCCCAGCAGCTTAGCAGCCTGTTTAAAATTTCTGCTAGTTGCAACTAGTGCATTCATTTTTCTTCTCCAAAATCTGCCACTACAAACACAAAAACACAAATGAATACGTGAAAGAAATAGCGGATGAGCAGGAGATATAACATATCCTTCCTCAGAAGCAATGTCTAGATCCTCACCAGAAGCTTTAGACGTATAACTGCTGCTGGAAATTCCCACTCACAGTATCTACTTCCCTGGAACCAAACGCAGACCTGCAAATAGGTGTCGGGGCCTATCACCAAAGATGCTTATGCACTCAGGGCATTTATGAACAGAGAAGTAACAGAATAGCCAAAGATTGCACATGCATTGGAGATGTACATCCAACTCTAACAAGTGCAAATGCGGTAGTATAGTTCAATAACATACATTTTTAATAAAATCCAAATTCTTCAAATAAATTAAAAACTAAACAAGACTCCACTTTTACTAAAATATAAAAAATAAATAATTTTAATAAAGTATAAAAACTAATGATTTGGACTTTAAATAATGTTAAATAGAATTAAGATTTTAAATAAGAAAATAAAGAACTTTTCTTTTAAAAACAATCTAACAAATTATAAAAATTAATAACTTGAAGAACTTTAAATAATTTTAAATAAAAGTAAAAACTAACGACTTGGTATATACCATATCAAAGCAGTGACAACAATACTACTACGGAAAGAAACCAAAATCCTCAAACGCAATAACAGCAGTTCTTCAATAAAATTCTTGAAACGGGTCCGCTGGCATTTGGTTGTCCAAACTAGCTAAGATAGAAGTATCCATGTCTACTGTACACTTCTTATAAAACCCAATTCATAATTTTCAGCATTTAAACCTTTAACGCAAAAACATGTGATTCAGCAGGTAATTAGTTAGTCAATGCAATTTTAATTTATTGAGAGTTTCACAGGACTGTTACGTGAAATGCCAAAAGAAAAAAAAAAAGCTATGGATACGGACAAAAAGCATGAACCCGCGGTCATATCAAGAATTTCCTTTGACCATTTGGGTTGCATAATTACCATTCCTAATCATTCAAAACCACCAATAATCAAGCATGTTTAAGTCCGAGGCACATCAGCATCTACCACACTTACCAAATTAATAAAATATAATAAATTAATAAAACCCATCCGCTCATACCTCGACGATAAATCGATCCCACAAGCTCCGAGTGCGGCGGCCGAACCAGACGCACCTTAAAAATCCACGAAAGGTCAGATTTTTTTTTTCCTCTGCGTAAGGTAGAAAACAAAGCAAGAACGAAGGAAATAAGAAGGCGGACAAAGCACCAACCGGAGCTGTGGCGGAGCAGCAAGGTTTGAGCTTCCGGGAAGCAGCAGCAGGGGTATAAAAGGACTCGAAAAAAGAAGAGACAACGCGTCCAATAGGGGAAGGGGGTTCCCCCGTGGCCACTGGGCCTACTGAGCTTGCGATGGAATCAGCTTCCATTAATAGACCCTTTTTTTTATGGAGGAAGAGGATCCCATTGGGCTGAGCCATCGAGCAGTGAAAGAGGCGTGCGGGTTCGTGGATTCCACCTCCGCTTCCCACCTACGCTGCTCGCCATGTTCTTTAGGCAACGAAAGTAACGATTAGGGCTTCCCTTTGGAGGAATCGATCAGCAGCGATTGATCGGCATATATTAACCATAAACATATTTGATATATCAAAATAGCGAAATTCTTTTTTTTTCTTGATTTTTTCCCCATAATATTTTTTAACGAATTCCATATTTATCTAAAAGTTATAATCAAACTCTTTATTCACGTCACTATGCATTTATCAATTTAATTGGTAAATTTAAATAATAGTTGAATAACTTTTTTAATTGGCATCCACTATATTTAGTAAGCAATACTGATAATAATTGATATTTTAAATTATATTTGATAAGTTTTGATCCATCGTGATTTTCTTTTTATAATCCATTTATCCAGTTCATCCATTAATTCTAAGGATAATCGATTCAATCCTATTAAAATTTACCACCAATCATAAATTTAAAAAGTGCATATAGATCTCAATAGATAGTTCAATATTACAATTGATTCATGGCGTTAAAAGGCAATACGCTCACCCCAGTGCTCCGTCAATCTTTCCCAAAGTTCAGGGCCGACCCTGGAGGAGGGCGGCACTGGGCGATGACCCTGGCCTAAAATTTAAGAGGGCTTAATTTTTTTTATTTTTTAGTATTATGTATTATAGGTATGTAATTGGGGCATTGGGTAGTTTAGCCCAAATTCATATCTCAAAATATTTTGATATTGTCTTTTACTTTTATCTTTTTCGGCATGTAATTGGAGCCTTGGGTAGTTGGACTCAAATTCATATTTCAGAATATTTTGATATTATTTTTTACTTTTATCCTTTTAGGTTGTAATTTGTAAAGTGGTAAACAAATAAAAAATTAGGGATTTGGGACTGCCATGAAACAATTGGAAAAAACAGTTTAGATGAATTATATATTATTAAAAATTTATTTTAGACATTTTTTTTCGCCCCGGGCCTCTTGTGTCGAAGGACCGGGGCTCTGAAGGTGCACTCAAGTTGCTTCGCCAAGAATGTAATTTTAACTTTGACATAAAGCCCCTGGGCTTGGTACGATGGTAAACGAAAGGATGAATTTCTCAAATAATGAAAGTTTGATTTTAATATAAAAAAATAATCTCAGTTAGTGTCATTAATTATCTCTAGGGTGATTGGTCTGATTCTATAGAAGTTTTTTATCGGTCACTAGGGTAAATCAGAAGCGCATATGATAGTTAGTCCAGAAGTCCAATATTCTTTGAATATGTCTCCCATTTAGAAAAAAAAAATCCTATAAATACACTATAATTAAGATATCTAGATAATAATTTAAATATTTTATCGTGGTATCATGACTGCGGGACCGTTTAATTCCAATATAGCATGAATCATTCATGGTGTGGGTCGTCCCTATCATTTTATGATTAATAGAAATTTTTTATAGACCCTACGGATGATTGGAGAGTAAAAATATTTAACAGCTGGGTTTGTTTGCACCTATTCCCGACACAGCACAAGTGAGAGGAAATGAAGAAGTCATGAAAATTCAGTTTGGAACACAAATTGATTTTTTATTAATAATATAATTTAAATTTTACATTAAATGCGAAAATAACACAGAGTGGACCAGTCGTATATGTCACTCTCCTCCCCACTCACTCCATATCAAACGCATTAATACTAATTAATTACTTATTAGACCGATAAATACTAAGTAATGATGCAATACTTATATCAAACTTAATTACGTAGATTAATGTCAGATAGTCGGCAGCTGACTGAGATCAAGAGGTTGTGGCAATGCAACAGGGCTCCCAGAAGAAGAGTGGCCGCCGGAGCTGGCTGCACCGCCTCATGCTGCACAGCATTGCGTCGCGGTTTCCCCGCTTGGACGTGAAGAGCAGGGTGTTATCCATCTGCGCATCGCCGGGCACCGGCCTCGCCCCGTCCCTCATGAGCTCGTTGCGGGCGCTGAGGGTGGAGGCTGCCACCACCGCGGCAGCGGCGGTGGCAGTCGTCGGCCGCTTAGGCGAGCTTTGCGGTTGGATGAGGTCGGAGGCAGTGTTGTTGGCCTCTTCGTCGGGTGTGCCGCTGACGAACTTGTTGATGACGAGCGAAGAGCGGAGGACCTTCTTGGTGCTGCTGCTGCTCTGTTGCTGCGGTTGTGTGCTCACTTTGACCTCCACCATGGTTCCTCTGTCCACCACTTCCACTTCCTCTTCCTCTTCTTCTTCTTCTTCATCGTCTTCATCCTCCTCCTCCTCCTCCTCCTCCTCCTCTTCCTCCTCTGGTTCCACTTCTTTTTCTAGTTCAAACTCAGCAAACTCCACCGCTCTGTTTTTTTCAATTTGATCACTCGATCTCGCACCATCGACGGAGGCATCCACGAAGCAGAGGACTAGACGGCCACCCTCACGCTGCGCGTGGAGGTAATTCCGGGATGGCACGGCCACAGCCTCGACCACAAGGCGACCGTCGCGGCGGTGGGGCCTCATGTGGAGGCACGGACCATCACGGCGGGAGATGGATGGAAGCGGCGGCGGGAAAGACCTCGGAAGCGACCTCAGACGAACAGAGGAACAATGGTAGTTCACCTCCGTCATCTCCTTCGCTCGCCGTCGTACGAACAGACCATCCTCTATTTCTTCCACGACCGTGACCTTCTCCTCCACATATTCATACTTCTTGCTCTCTTCGTCTCCCTCCATCTCGACGCAGTCAAACTCGTGGTCGGAGAGCTCGTCGGAGCCGGTCTCTGACCCGAGTCTCTCGGTGCATATCTGAAGGCTCTTCAGGCTCATCGAGCTGGAGGATCGCCGCACCAGGTGGTGAACGTAAGGCTCGTCCACCGGCACATCGGCCGCCTTCTCCGACACGACTGCGTTCCCTACGTTCAATTGCGCTGGCCGCTCATCGTATGCGTCGTTATTGAATTTGTCCACTGCCGTTCGCAGGTACTTCTCAAAGTGATGAAAGGGAGTTTGCTTCACAGCCACCGTCATCTTTAATTATACATTCAAAGTGACAGTCGTTAATCCAGTAGTAAAAATTAAGCAAGAGAAAATTTTGAGATAAATCGAATTACATTTAAACAAGACTGAAAGCAATTAGCTCTCGGCTGCAAGGAACAGAGAGGAGGTGTTCTTCTCGATCGGTCCACCAGCAAACCCTCTTCTCCAAGAGAGCTCTCAAAAGCAGCAAGGCAGCTGGCTTGAGATCTTTCCCGGAGGAAGAGAGGTTTACTGATGATGAATGAGGAGAGGAGAGGTGGGTATTTGTAGACGAAGGAAAGCCATGCTTTTCCCTCTGCACCGGCCTCGCTCTTGCGCTGCTTTGGAAGCTTTTTGGCCGCCCAGGGCTCCACCATCACTCTCTCGAACCTTTTTCCCGGCTTTATATATAGATAAATATTGCTCCATTTAATTTATCCCCGCCTTTTCTTTCTCCATCACTCGTCGTTAATTCTTAGTCCGGCCATTAAACTAAACTGAATGAATGTATGCTTAAAGAAAGAAGCTTCCAAAGTGTTCCTTCACTCGGAAATGCACACTCACTCCATTTTCATGCTGCAATTAAATAACTAAGTTTGGGGTACTAAAAAAAGAGGAGTAGAGGATTCCTCTTCTCCGTCAGCACTTCCTTTTCATCTCCCTGTCTACGGATCCAAATAACTCGTAGATCACTCCTTTTATTCAGCCATCTCTCGGTGGAGGCCCTCCCCCTGAGCAAAATAGATGCCATTCTTTACGGCAAAAGCGACGCTTTAATTGTCCGCACGGAAGCACTGCGCGGTCGTAGCAATGTGCCTTCTGCCGCATTAGGCTCGACGAGCCAAGTCGAGCCACGTGGGGCGTAACTGGGAGGACATGTCGTCGTCAAGAGGAGTCACTGGAATATTAGCCAGCGTGGAGAGATGAAGGCCGTGGGATGAGGAGGGAGGGCATCGCATCGGGCGGTGCTAGTTTGGAATAACTCTCTCTGCCCTTTTGGTTCGGTAAGTGGATAAAGAAGGATAATTTTGATGATAAGAAGAAGCTAAACGGTGAGAAGGAAAAGAGAGGGCATGCTATTCTATCGATTCTATTGAAGTGGTCGTGGTTTGATCAATAGTATATTTCAATAAACAAAGACGAATAATCTAATATAATAGAGCTAAATTTGAAAGATTCTTAATTAGTTTGTGTTGATCTTATTTGTTATAGTGATTGCTATTTTTTAACGGGAGTTCCTAACCTACTAGAGTTAATACGAGAGGTAACAGTTTTTTTAGCTTGGATTAGGTACTGAGGAAAAATGTTTTACAATACGTCATAAGTTAAAGAATCAAATTATAAATATTTAAGAGACTATATTAAAAATGTTTTTTTTAGCTAGTGATATTTTGGAGTCCGACGGTCCTTTCCGGCTGGAGATGTTGAATCCCAAATTTTCTACAATCCCCCGATCGTGTGCCGGCAGCCTTTCCCCTGTGTGCCGGAAATATTCTCTTATATTCCTGGCATCCAAAATCTACATCTTACAACTTGTTGCAAGTACGGTGAAACCACTTCAAACGAAGACCTATATATTAAATTTCTGAGATCCAAATCTATATATATCTTCGTTCTTGTTGCTTGTCTTAGAAGAAATTATTTTCTTTCAAATTATTCTGATATATGAAATATCATCAAATCTTTATAGACAGATAAGTAGTCAACATTTTACTGTCAAACTATTATAGTTGGAGTATCATCTATAATCCTACAATTTCATTGTACGGGGGAATACCAAATTTCTGTTTGAAGTCTATTTCCATTGATTGGAATGTAAGGTTCGTCCACCTGCACATCAGCCTCCTACTCCGACTCGACTGCGTTCCATACGTTCAGCTGCACTGGCCACTCACCGTATGTGGCGTCGTTGAATTTGTCCAGTGCCGTACTTCTCATACTGATGAATGCTAGTTTGCTTCACAGCTAGTCATCTTTAATTACAATATAAGTTACAAACTTTAATCCACTACTCTCGGATGCATTAAAACCAGACTGAAATTAGCTCTTGGTTGCAAGGAAGAGAGGAGTGTTCTCCTAGGTCTACCAGTGATGCAGCGGAGAAATCGACCCTGTTCGCGGCGGCGTCAAGGGAAGACATGAAGTTATCCTTGATCATATAATGCACAGATTTGTTGATGTCCACGATTCTCTAAATTCTCCTTCTAGAGTAATTCTTTGTTTCTTACATGATGGGAGTCTGATACTTTCTTTATATGAGCAGCCTCTTTGTGTACCCATTTTAGAAATATACAACTTCTATCATCAGAGATTGTGCAAATATCTGCTAAGGATGGCACAACTTTATATGGGTCTTTATACAAAGCTAAGGTTAAAAGGTCAACTCCAGCATATCTATGTGGTTTGAATTTTGTGTAATTTTTCCTGACTTCATGGTTAACCAACGAAGTGACCGTTATTAGGGTTGAAGAAAATTCATGCTTGAATTGCCCTCGCCTCATCATCATCACCATGAAAGGGAATCAAATGTTTCACATTAAAAATATTGAAGGTGCGAATATAACTAGGCAGCTTCTAGCAATACGTATTAGAGTTTATCTTTTCAATAATCTCGACCGGACCAATCGTCTTGACTGATAAATTATTGTAATCCCCAATGGTAAAATAATCCTTAGTTAAAATTATCCACACAAAATCTCTAACCTCAAACTCCAAGTGCTAGCGCTTTCTGGTCTGCAGTATATTTCTACTTTGAATTTGAGTTAGATAGATGCTCATGAATAGCTTTATGGACTCCCCGCGAGCTATTCATAAAATCCGAAGCTTTACGGTGGACCGTCATCTTGCTTGTCCAGCACCTGAGGCTAAACTGAATAAACCACCTGGAATAAACTGAAACTAGTACTGTGATTCACTGCATGGTTGTGAGTAAATTCTACCTGACACAACTTTTGATCTCAACTCTTCACATGATCTCCCATTAAGAAACCCAATAAATTGCCAAGTGATCGATTCGCAACCTCTATCTAACCATTTGTTTGAGGATGATAAGCACTACTGAAATTTAACTATGTAGTAACTATCTTTGACAAGCTGCGCAAAAATGACTAAAGAAACGAGTATCCTGATCTGACACAATGGTCGTCAGAAAGCCATAAAGAGAGTAGACATTTCAAAAGAACAATTATGTCACATTAATAGCATCAGTAGTCTTCTTGCAATAGAAAAAGTAAACCATTTTAGAAAAATTATCTATGACAGCAAAGATAGAATCACTATCTCACTGGTAGGTGGCAAACCTAGAACAAAATTCATACTGAACCCAACGTCGAGAAGGAACTGGCAAAGGCATGTACAGTTCTGCATTAGTGGTCGCTCCCTTAGAGACTTGACAAATTTTGCACCATTGCACATACTTCTCGACTTCTCGTCGTAGTGAATGCCAAAAATAGGAAATTTGAACTAACTGCAATGTTAGTTCTCGGCCCACAGGCCCTTTATTATGTAACTCCTTGATTATTTGCATGTAAAGACTACAATCTGGAATACATAATTGATTACCTTTAAACAAAAACTCATTATGCAATAGAAACTTTATTTTCTTCCCAACCTATACATCTTGCCTTACCACAGATAAGTAAGGATCATCAACAAGCAACTCATGAAAAGAGTCAAAGCCTGACACTTTAACATGCATAGTAACTAACAGTGCAAAAAGGCATCGCCTAGGATGCTAGGCGATGGATGGCCACCCGCCTACTACCTAGCACTTTTTATAATACTACTAAAAACTAAGTAATAATTATTTACTTTATTTTATAATTTTTATTACTTGTTTCTTAATTTTACTTATTGCTATTATTTAATTTATTTTTATTTAGTTGGATGGTTACTCTTTTTAGAAATGGTGTACCTAAACTACAAAAGATGGCTAAAAAAAATCTTTTCTTTAACTGCACCTTCAAATTGTGAGAGAAATTGAAGTATTTTTGAGAGGGATAAAGACTTAATTACTTATTGTGTATAATGTACTAACTACTATTTACTAGATGTCTAATATGTATTCAATATTAATATTTTTTTAATGTAAATCCATACGAATAAAAGAAATAGACTAAATACAGAAAGGTTGAATAATTTAGTTTATGTTCAATTCAATGCTAAGATCATAAATAAAAAGATAAGACAAAAAAAAAATTAATGTGCTACTTACTAGTGAAGCAACTATGGCATAAGGATGGATTACTAATGGTAGAGATGAAAATATTAAGAAAAATATTGAAGATGTAAGAGAACTTCATGAAAAAAATTTTGTATTGGATGAAGATGAGGAAGATACCATAGATTTTGAATTTGAATATGATACAATTGAAGTGTTGGAGAAAGATAGAGATGAACTTTTTAGAAGAATTAGGAATATAGGATTATATGAATTATTTTGTATACTTTTGTTATTTTTAGTGTATGTTGCACAAATTATGCATATTTTGATTAATTTTAGATATTATAAAATATTGTATATATTTTTATAATTATTTAAAATATTAACCAAGGTGCCTAGGCGCTAAGTGGCAGGTGATCACCTGTCTACCGCTTAGCTCTTTTTAGAACACCGGTAACCAATAAGTTGATCCTGGGACTCAAGGCATGTGCCACCCGATTAGCAATCCTTGCCTTGTGTCTCACCACATAGGTAAATTGCTCTAAATAAGCAACTCACTTCGCGTGTCACACTTTATTTTGTATTCCTTGTGAAATAAATAGTGACGCTTGTTGGTGCAGGGAGTACCAGACGATCAAAGTTGAGTTTTGATTATGGCAATGGTTTAAAAGTTAAGTTGTCTTGTTATCTAACAAGTGTGAATGAGTATGCAGAAAAGTCCTAAGTGTACTTAGGCAAAAGTCCTAGTGGATTCTAGGTAGGTGGAAAATCCTAGGGGGAAGTAACCCTAGGTCATAGGGAGTGGTAACCCTAGGTTATGGAAAATCCTAAGGGGAGGTAACCTTAGTTCCTAGGGGATGGTAACCCTAGGTGCAAAGTCTTAGCGGGTCATAAACTTTGGGTGAAATCCTAGAGTCGAGGACTTTAGGTGAAAATCCTGGTGGTCGCGGACCAGGTGAAAGTTTGGACTAATCGTGGAGCGAACGTCCAGCATGAAGACATGAAATGTCGGACGCTAAGCAAAAGTCCATTTGATCTAGAGGACCGGTCTGGCAAAAAGTAACTCTCCTAAGAAGAGTAGATGAGGACGTGTTCCCGGAAAAGAGAACCGTAGACGTCAATTCAACTTAGGGTTCCCGGATTAAATCCGAAAGTCAGAATCAAACAGTCCGAAGACTATTAAAAATTATATATTGCTTTACTTTTATTTACTATTTGTCTAACTTTATTTTACAGAAAAAACTAACATTTTACCAAAAAAAAAAATGTTAAAGGTTGACTCAGAGCAGTAGAAGACATGAAGTTATCCTTGATCATCAAATGCAGATATTTGTTGACTCTCTAAATTCTCCTCCTAGAGTAATGCTTTCTTCCTTGCATGATGGGAGCCTGATACTTTCTTTAATTTATATGAGCAGCCACTATGTCCCCCGTTTTTGAAAGTTACAACTTCTGTCATCAGAGACGGTGCAATATCTGCTAAGGATGGTACAACTTTATATGGGTCTTTATACAAACCTGAGGTTAAAAGGTCAACTCCAGGAGATCTGTGGTTTGAATTTTGTGTTCACAAGAAATGAATTTTCCGTGACTTCATGGTTAACCAACAAAGTGACCGCTGTTATACAAGATGCTTGGCTTGCTGTTATACAAGATGCTTGGCTTGAAGGAAAGCCATGCTTCTCACTCTTGCGCGGCTTTGGAAGCTTTTTGGCCATTTAAATTAAATTATTAACTATCTCATACACTTAGTATTTTATGAAGTTTATAATTATTCCAACAACATAAAAATTAGCAAACCAAATTTGATCTGGCAAATTTCATGCCCTCAGAAAGTTTTAACCTACGCCACAGATATTCCATCCGTCACATGGTCATTTAATTGAGGCTTAGGCTCCAAATCAATGAATTGATTGGATTTACTAGCAAGATGTGAGATGCTGACTCTTCCTTGCCGCTTGATGTAATCTGCCACAGCTTTCATCTCCTCGGGTGATATGTAGATATACTTACCACGGTCATCCATCACGCCCGATAACCTCCCTATACATGCAAGAAAAATATATATATTTCCATAGCAGGAAAAACAAAAGTTAGTCATAGATTCATCAAATAAAATAAAATATTAGAAAGGGTAATATACAGTGCTGGAGATGTGGGTTCCCCTAATAATATTACATTATAGAAAGGGTAATATATAGTGCTGGAGATGTGAGCTGTCAGGCATGTATAAGTTACAAACAATGAGAGAAAGTATGGTGGAATGAAAAGATAATTCCTTCTCCACGGTTCCCATTTCAACATTTGGATGGATCATTTTTACCAAAAAAAAAAACCATTGTTTTAAGAGATGGAATTATGTATTCTACTTGTACACAAATGAAAAGAGGGAGAGGTGGATAAAAACATACCCGTGTTCTCCAATGAGATTATGCGGTTGATGCAATCCTACAGAAGTATCATACAATTATATATCTAGAAGAAAAAAAGAAGAAATAACCATGGAAACAATCAAAGCTGAAAAAATAAGCATCTCAGCAATGGTCTCAAGCAACTATAGCATAGGAGAGCAAACTCTCGAGCATAATCAAAATTAAATCAATCAAATAAGAAAATGAATGAATGTGGTAGGAATGCATCATGGGTTTTTAATGATGTATGACAAGAAGAATCCTTTGCTAACATACATATAATCGGCAGATCATACCTGACATGTAGAAGCCATTTGAATTCAACACCTCAATTGTGTTTTCACCATTAACACAGGTATCAAAAACAATCAAGGCAACTCAGCGGTATAACTTCTGACAACTATACTAATAGAACCAAGTCACTAGGCACACTGCGCTTATCCCAGATAACTATATCATTGTAGCAAAGGTGGAATCCATCCCCAACAGTCCCATACGACCGGCCCCACGACCATTTGTAAAGAGATAAATCAAAAAGCTACAATTGGGCAATGTGGGGAGGGCATTTTTCTAGGCTTTGTCAATATTCGACCCATTGTAGCTATATCTACCCCGCAGTAGCCAACTCAACAATGACCCGGGGGGCAGATAACTATATCGTGTTTACATGTATTCGTGCTGTGTGTCATTTAGTCAATGAGTTAAACAGTTTCAATTACTGTCCCTGTACTGGATCTTTGCATTTGTCAACCTATCAAGTGAGTCAGTGGCACATACCAAACAACTAATTAACATGAAAAAAACATTAACCTGACGCACCAAAGTAGCCATTTCAAAAACCATGGGTCAAGGGCATGATGTAGGTTCAACTCAATCCCATAAAGGCCAAATCTAACTCTGATGATAGTGCCTTGCTGAATCCTGGAATTACACAAATATATATTGACACTTATAGACCTAACGACCTTGATATAAAATTTCTACAAGATTGTGACAGTTGCAAACTCCAGTGATCAAGTAATATCATAATATCAGGCACGAAATAGATCACTCTTTACATTGGCAAAGAAAAAGGAGAGGGGGGGGGGATCAGTGAACATGCAACTTTTGGTGGTCCGGTTCCATAACATAAAATTCTATTCTATTAGGAGATATACCTGGGTTCGCAGCTTGAATTCTGCTGCAAGGTCTTCTAGAGGTACACATTTCTGGTTCTGAAACGGTATAAAACAATATTAAAATACCATTTTGCCAGTGTAAAAGACTTGCAATTCTTACAAAACCCCATTAATCGCCTTGAATGTTTTGAATATCTAGTATATCCAAGCAATAGAAATTGCATATCTAAGCAATACGAACTAAATAACGAAATCAACAACAAATACCATATCAAATCTTGCTAGAACTGCTCATTTTTTATCAGAAGTCTGTGAACTTTTTGATGCGAACATAACAAACAATAAATCTACAAGCACAGGCAAATCCATTCATTACAAAGACCATATATCCATGATGAGTGTTCTCTCACAATAACTTCCCAACAGTCTAGTAACAATTTTATTCCTAGCATATGTGTGAACCCTTAAAGCAACCTTAATTTCTTTCTCAGTAAGCTTCACACTTGTACTTGGGAGAACAAAAACTAGTTAAATGGTCACATTAACACTAACTACCCAACTTTGTCAACACCATTGCATTTATAGCTACAGATTACTTTTATTTGAAATTTCGTTTTATCAGTTTTGGGAGTCTTACAAAATTTCTTCACCTTGGTATTACATAGTAGAAAGCCAAGCTAAAAAGGGCTAAGAAGATGCATTGAGCTTATTTTCCTTGTTGTAACTAGGGATTCCATATAATTATGATATTAAAAGGCTAGCCTGTGATGTGAATGTTGTGTTTGCTTTTCATATTAATTAAACAGCAACTCAGATTGTGAAAGACATCTCTACATGAGGACAAAAGCAATCCAAATAATTTCTTAGTTATAACACAATGTAATGAAATTAGACAAGAGAAAACATTCAATTATGAAATGCTTACCATGATGTATTCTACAAAAGTAGAAAGCAAACTTTGGTTGTCATCTTGCATCACATTCTCAGTTGTACCCTCAGCATCAACAGAAAATTCTCCTTTCCACTTTTCAAACTCCAAAACTGCAATTTCTTCCTCTTTAGCTCTCCGAGCCATGGCTTCTTCTTCCTGTATCAATTTATCTGCTTCATAACAGGGGTAAAATGTTCCCCTTGACAAAATGATAAAAAAAAATCAAAGACATCAACCATCAAGCGTTCTTGTGCTTCACGCTCTTCGTCCTTCCTCCTCTGCATTTCAGCATAACGATCTTGCTTCTTTTGTCTTGATTCACGCCCGACATCCTCAGCCTGATACAGTAGATAAATTTGAAAAGGAACACTTAGGCTTGAATCTGAGAAATAAAAATGCAAGAAAATATATGAACAAGAGTTCACTTGTCGTTGTGCTTCCCGCTCTTGTTTCTTCTTTTCTTTTTTCTTTGATGCTTTACTGACATGATCAGCTTCCAGAATCTCTTCATCACTTTGAACAAGAACTTCTGAAGATAAAACTATTTAGCACATTTCTAATTTATTCCCAAAAAAAACTAAGAAAGACTGGAAGTTCAGTAAAAAACTTATAGTTTAGGTGCAGCTAAAATTTAAACTCTCAACAGAGTGGATTGTCATTAAAATACAACACTCTGAGTATATTTTGTACTTTCACCAGAATTAATGTGCAAAATAAAAGATTCATGTAGCAAATAACTTTTGTCGACAGTGCCAAACTTTAACATTTTTTTCATGTGGCACATTACTTCTGAAGTGGCACAAAAGAACAGACACAATCAATTAATTTCATTGTGTGAAATTTATCTAATAATTGTAGTAAGAAAATAGAGATAAGATTAAGGCATTAAGCCATTAGTAAATACAGAGTACTTGGCCTATATTGTGGGTAATTACGTTTCAGCTAAGTACCAAGTAACAGTCATAATCAGGAAGCTACCATACTTAGCTCTTTAGACTATCACCTAGCCAAAATGAAGAACATTTACCCTCACATTGTCTTCTCTATCTTGTTCAGTGGGCCTCTGCTGGCAGTAAGTACGATGGTGAAGGAAAAATAATAGGTGATTATCCCACAAAATGACAGACTTCTGGCAGTTATGAAGTAAATGATGTTAAAAAGGTAATTACCAGTATTCAGAATAAGAAAAATATACAATGTATTGACCAACCAAGCCACCCATGGAGAAAAATAGCCTTATAGGCCTACCATGTAGGTAGTAACCACATTTAGTTGAAGTACAATCTTACTAATGAACCGAGTTACATCAAATAATTGAGACATTGAAGATATAACTGATCAACAAGATTTAGTATAATTATGAATTAAGCCTACGATGCCACCCACTTCAACAACCATCAGTTGAAGAATTCAGGTATTAACTGATTGATTTGGGATTTTATAACACACAAAACCAGCTATGTCACCGGATTATTATAATTACATGACTAACATCAAGTGAGGGTGAAAACTCTTCACTTTCGCTTAGTATCCCTGATGGGATAACTCCATGCAAAAATTTTGTGGAAGACATTACATAAAGACAAAGCTAATAGCTTGTAGTTTGAGCCGAACTTGGGGGTGTTTGGTTTAGGGGAATAAAAGTAGGGAATGAGAATCATTGATTGTCATTGTTAATGTTTGGATTATAGGAATAGAAATGCAAATAAGGGAATGAATTCTTGAAATTGGGTAATGACTCATTCCCATGTACCCCCCCTTCAATGAGCCATTACCCTATTTTCATCAATCAAAATA
>JBBMJZ010413114.1:23209068-23235049 GCA_037833815.1 Zingiber zerumbet | reverse complement strand
GATAGTGATATAGAGTTGGATGATACTGATTATTTTTAAGTTATGTTGTTTTAATTATAAGACTTTTTAAATTGTTGTTATGGGATATTTTGACATGTAATGAATTATTATGATTAATTTTATGTTATGTTATTTTTATTTTACTTTTATAAGTATATATTTTTTTTTTTAATTTAAACATTGACTTGCACGAAAAGCTTGCGCTATACGCTTCGCTATTTACGCTACGCGATGACAAGACAAAAACGCTATGAACCAACGCTACGCGATTTAAAACATTGGTTTACAGCCACGTAAGATGGTTATGCAATTGCATATGTTTCTGCAGGAAGGGAACACACAGAATATACTTATAGACAAATAAGGCTAACGAATCCCTAGTTTGCTAAACAGTTAAAGATCAATTCAAAACTAATTTGATTAAATCAATTTTATCCATATAGAAAAGAGAGGTTAATTATCTAGAGCAAGTAATTTTTGTATGAGTTGCTTAGATTGTTTCATCTGGATTAGTACTATGTTATATTGATCGCTTAGGTTTATTCACAAAATTTTGTATATGAAATGATTAATTGTTTGTCCCAAACGCTTAACCAGTGCCGACACACTCCTACAATCATCTAGACTCGTGTGAAATCATTCCCTAAAACAAAGCAAGCAGTCATACTCAAAAGTTTACTACAATTTTTTTTTTTAAAAAAAATGTAGAGATATAGTCTTGTTTCATATCTGTCCCGATCTTTAAATCTGTCCACATTTTCTTAAATATTCCATACCCAATTTTACCAGATCAACCCTATTATCTCTTTAATTATACAAAGATTACATTAAAAACAAAATTTTTAAAAAAACTATACGCATGGCACAGCAACCAACTACGATTTTCCCCTAAAAATCCCGCTTCTAGCGATGATTATTCCACGAAATCAAAGGACATGAAAGATAAAAGAATGTTTACCTAAAAGCGTTGATAAGAAAAACCCTAAACCATAGAACAGAAAAGATCGAAATGAAAAAAAAAAAAGATGGGAATAATCGCCTGAAGGGGTTGAGGATCGTCTTCGTGGTCGTGAGGTGTCCGAGCAATCTGACGACTCCTCCACCAAAGGAGTGGGAAGAGAGCAAACACGAGAAGCATGGATAGAATCCCTACAAACATCCCCTCCATCTCTCCCTCTCGCTCGCTCGCTCCTCTTGCTGCAATCTTGAGAAAAGGAAAATTTGGGAAAGATTTTCTCGTTTCTTTAACAATGACTAGGTGGCCTGGTTATTATTGGACACCTGGGCTTTTTTAAAATGACTAGGCCTGTTAACAATAGTTATGCAAATGAGTCTAAGTCGCGCTGACTCATCCAAACTCAACTCGAACTTAAAATGGACTGAGCTCGAACCGAGTTCAAGCTGGCTTAATTAAAAATCGAGACGAGCTCGAATTTGAGCTCATAATTAAATATTGAGCTTGAGCTCGAGCTCAGCTCTTCATATTCAAGTAAACTCGAGCTCAAGTCATGTCAATATAAATCAAGTTAAACTGAGGTTCAAACTCTGCTCGGCTTATTTACCTCTAGTTATATGTTAATTATATTTATTATTAGTAGCTAATTATGAGATATTTGTTAAATTAAATATGTCATTTGTCGTTTCTATTTTTTAGTTAAATTATCTTAAAATCCCTATATAAAATTTTAATTTTATTGTCAGTTCCTATGTCAGAGACATACATATTCATTTAATTCATTATCTGTGTCTTAGATAACTATATCTAATTAAACTGTATATATATATATATTTAATTTTAAATATTTTGTACTAATAAAATGAATTATGAATCTACATATACCACTTATTCATATATAAATAATATTAATCGATCTATTATATTTAGTGCTCAATTAAATAAAAAATATATTAGATTTTAATTTAAATTCAAATTATACCTCACTATAGACCTTTTATATCTATATTTTATCACGTACTTACAAAACATATCCATATCAATGATATTAATATTAGAAGGAATTATATCTAATTATTAATTTCTTGTACCTATATTTTACTATGTTTCTTTCAATTATGTGGATAGATAGTAGTTTAAATGCGGTTGAATTTATAATGAATTAAATTTTTTGTATCTATATTTTATAATAATCCCTCAAAATCTGTGTGTATATATAGTAAATTAGATAAATTGGTATAGATTAAAAAGTTAAAATAAATATTGTTTAATATAGAGGGACGGACCGCAAAGATGAAACTTCTTATGGAGTTTAGAGCAATTTACCCTTCGTTTTAGTTTTTGCTCTTAATTAATCTCCAGTCTCCACAGCCTTGGTGGGGGCTGGCATCCAATCCGACGGAATAAGATAAGGACATTAAACACCCAATCACAAGCTGCCACGTCTCACCAAAGGTACGGCACCACGTACAACGTTAAGCGGCTGCTTTTTTTTCTAAACCCTTGGAACCTGCTGCTGTTTTGCTTCTCTCAAGCGCCCACCGAATCCGTTTTGGAATCAACCAACCGATTCGATGCGCCAGTCGCAGTATTCATTCAAATCTCGACCAAGTTTTCATTTTGGAAAGCTTTCTGCTATTTCTCAGTGGTTTCTTTCACTCTCTTCTAGGTTTTCCTGATTGATGATGTTTGGGGCCATTAATGGAGGAATCAAGAGCAGGTTCTTCCTCTTCTTCTTCTCCTTCAGGGTATGCCCTGGGGCCGCCATGGTTGTTTAGGGGAAGGTGACGCTTTTGCTACCTTTACTTGTTTCTTTCAACAATCTTTGTTTTCTTGTCCGAGGATTGTTTACAATTGTGTGGTTTTACTAGAGCATTGTATCAGTTACATTTGGTTAAAGCAGAGATTGTTCGGGCGTTCATCCCCAAGGAGTTTAAGCTGGTTGAAGCATTTGGGTAAGGATGTGAACAATATATATTCTTTGTAGGACGTCTGAAGTCTTCTGTTTGTTTCTAGATATACACTTGGGGGGCTGTTTCTGGCTCACTATGATGAGAGCCCAGTTGGAGTTTTTGATGAGGTTTCTTCTCTTCACTTCCTGTAAAATTTTGTCTTTTCCTATGGAAGATTAGATTCTCATATAATTAGAATAGTGTTCTTGTACTTAGGGTGCCACTGATATATCAGATTTATGATATCTGCAGCTCGTTGTACTTGCTGGTATTGTGTGGAATCCTCCAACATCATGCGCGTATCGATTTTTTTTTTTTTTTCCAGTTTTTGTTGAGGTTACTCTTGCTATGAAGTATACCGAATTTCTTACACTGTCAGGTGGGCTTCTAGAGTGCTTGTGAACAGCCATGAGGCTTGCAGACATGGTAGAAAGGTAGGAAACACTGTGCATATTTATTTATTTATTCTGTAACTTCTTTTTCATTAAGTTTTTTAGTTGGTTATGCCACTTGGGCTCTTTCAAATTTGCAGGAAATAGGTCTCCCAAGCCATGTTGCTATTTTCTCCAAGGTACATCGCTGTCACTTGCTTGCCTCAATGGTTTTCTTATTTGGTTCTTTCGGAATTAAAGCTTTGAGACTTCTATACAGTGTTGTCAATCCAACAATCTAAGGCATTCTTGAAGCCAGGGAAAGCTGGGAAAACATAAATTAGTATATTTTTTTCACTGTGTGATTATATTGCTGGGAAAATTTGCATGTTACCATACTTGAGCTAGTTGAATAGGATGCAGTTTTTTTTCCTTCAAAAGAAAAGATACAAATCAAATTATTCCTGTATGTTTGTCTTTCTCTCTACCGAACTGATGGAAAGACTCGAGTCTAGAGTGAAACCAAAGAAGGGAAACACAAGTTGGGGCTATTAATCACCTGCACCAAAAAATAATTGTCTTAGCTCAATGTCTGCTTGTTTCAGCATTGCTATAGTTTTGGTTTCTGATTTATTTGCATGTTTGTATTCAACAGAAAAACAGAAAAGCTTTAGAGCAACCATTAAATAAGAGCCAAATAAGTTCTGTTCATCCAAAACCGGAAGACGATAAAGAGATTCAAGTACTAGAGATGGAGGATACTTCCCAAATATCCATTTGTAACATCAGTTTACCTATTGCGGGTGAGTTAACAGAATAATGCTTGTGTTTTAATTTTAATTTTTTGCTCCAAGTTTTATCCTTTATTTTCACATTGTCATGACAGATTCTTAGATGCTTTAATCATGTAGATGTTGTCAATAAGTCCTATCAATTTGCATATTGAGGGGCAAGATTCAGGTAGTATATCAAAATGATACAAGACATCCAAATATTACTATTGATAATATGTTACATTAAGTTTAATGGAGGATAAGAGGACTAACCTAGATGCCCTAAGTTAAGCATGCATTCTTAATAGTTGAATGTACATAACTATTATTTACTGAAGAAATGTGTGGTATGTGGTTTCCATTTCACAAACTTAAATTCACATGTCATGCAATGACTAGAAAATTCCAAGCAGGTTACAGCTGGATGGGTCCAAAGATCAAGATATCACTACCAAGTTTTAGGTTAGTTTTCTATGATTATCAAAGCTTGGATTGTAAATATTGATTAACTCATGCATAACTTCTTGATTGTCCGTGGGAATTTAGTGGCCAGACAGTATACAACCCTAATCTTCTTAAGTACTCCTGCCAAGTTGAATGCAGGTATGGGCACGAATGTAATTGTTCTTCTCTTGGTCAACAACTAATAGAGCTAAATGAAACTTCAGATTTAGAAATTGCCATTCTTGAAAGACTAGAATTGGGCTATAGAAACTCTAAAGAGTAGTTGAATTTGATTTCAACTCTACTGAGAATCCTGTGCAGGGTGAGAGCTGTGGAGGCTGCTAAAATATCGAGACTAATGATTGCTAAAGCTACTATTAATGAACCTGAAAACTCATTTGACAATTTTAAAGCAAAAGAGAAAAAATTAGGGGACAGATTAGCCACTGAAGATGTTGGACGTGACCAAAGCATTGAGGTGTTACTGTCTAAGCCTGTAATGGCTCTGGAATTCAATTTTCTGAAAATGCAAGTTGAAGCTCCCATAATCATCCATTCGGAATCTCGAACCTAGAAGAACAAGCGGAAAACTCATAAAGTTTGTGTCTTCTCTTTTGCTGAATGAGAAGGGGCAAGGTTACTAGATCTATTCATTGAAACCGTGTTTGTTTATGTTTGCTCTCACTCAGTCGGTGTGTCACAAGTCAATTCCTGTCAAGGATTGAGTTTGATTTGTCTGAAAAGTTTTGTATTTTGAAGTTTCGCAATCTAGTGTGAGCCAACTTGGCCTGTCTCATTGTATGATTAGTCAATGTTAGACTGTAGAGAACAGAGAATAAACATATATAACATAAATATGAAGTTTGCTTGGATGGGAAAAAAATCGTAGAAATTTTTTTTTCATGTTGATCTTCTACTTGATTAAACTCTAGTTTTCATTCTCAAAATATCTTTGTCAAAATGCTTTTCTATGTTGTCTTTTCTTTGCAAAATAATACCTGAAATATACCATTACATTAGCATTTTCTGCTAATCAAAAACTTTCAAAGATGTTCTGTGAACAATACTACTTTTTCAGAGCATTTTGACGATAGCTTTAAGGTACCAAACACCAAGGATGGGCAGTCACACAGTTAAATTACTTCAACAACAATTACACCATATTTTGTATTATGAACTCGGCAAATTCCACGTTCATGCATTTAAGTGCCACCTAAAGACACTGAACTCCCCTCACCTGCCATGGCTGATGGCTCTATGGCTTGTGGAGGACTCTACCGGCTAATAAGGCGGCCTCAATGACCAGCGTCATGACATCCATCACCTCATCCACCATGCACTTGTTCCCCCTGAACGTCCCCTTCCCCGACCCCCTCACCACCTCGATGCAATTCAGGAAGTTCTCGTTGCATTCCTGACTCAAGTAGTCATCTGCACATCAAATTATCCATTCATACATACATATAACACCAGGGAGCTACCAGATCAACCACGTCGAGTTAAAATCAAAATGACGATCGAGTACTTTTACGCTGCACGCAGGCGTCGTGGACCATGCAACAAGCGTCGAGGGCGTCGCATGGCTTTTCGCCAGGGCAGCCGCTGTATAAGATGCCGCAGTACTTGCCGTATCTCAAGAAGGGAGGAACTGAAATAAATAAATCACAATTCTCAATTGAAAAAAAAAATATATATATATATATATATATATATATATAGAAGAAATAAAAGTTCGATCTTGAATTCTTGATGTAAAGTTAAGTTACCGGTGCAGTGAGCAGACTCGCACTTTCTGCTGCATTGCTCTTTGCTCTAGAAGAAAACAGAGCAAGGGGAACAGTTAGTTAAGAAAGAGGAGATGTTGAAAGAGATGGATTGATTCAGACCGCAGAAAGGCCGCCAGGGTTGACGGACTGGACGCCGATGTTGAGGCCGTCGGCCGGCGAGGCAGAGAAGAGCAATGACAGTGCCAGAAATAGATTCAGAAACAGCAAGACTAGTGCTCTGCTTCCTGCCATGGCCTGAGATGTGAGATCGATGCTCCAACTCACGGGGAGAAGAAGAAGAAAAAAAGTAGAAGACAGAATGGTACTTGGAGGAGAAAGGAAGAAGAAGAAGAAGAGAGAAGAAGAGAAGCGGTCGATCTCTGAATTCTGTGGGAGCTTTGGATTTGGTGAGGCGTGGGGGAGTGTGAAATGAGGGACACTGAGAGTGTGCGCTGGAGTTTTTGTCCGATGTGTCCCGTGACTCCACCAAGTGCCGCCTTGTTCCGAACTGGGCCCTCGACGAGATCAATCTAATTAAGACTCGCTTAAAAGATCAATCTTGACATTTTGGCACGTAGTTTTGACCAAAAGACTTAATGACATAGCACGTGAATATTTGATAATTAAGGTCGTGGATATATTTTCTTAGCCTCATATAATTGAGTTGGTAAGATAATAAATTATTATATAAAAACAAGAATAGGAGAAATTTATTGGGAATAAAATTTCTTTCACTGGTATTCGTAGTAAGCCTTTTGTAGAAATTTATGCTCCATATATTATTAGAGCAATAAAAATTAAAATTTTACTTATTCCAAAAACCTCTTTACTATCGTAAATCTCTCCAACAATTTTATTATAGTCCCTTGACTATAATATTACAATAGATTATTCAAATTATCTTCCAAGTATTCACAATTTGATCCCTAGTTATGATATATTTATATAAATTTTTTCTTCAAATGGGATGTACAACCAATAGATACTGGATTTCTGGACAATCCGTCATGTGCCGAGCCGATCACCCCATGATTAATCAACGAAGATAATTGGAGAGCATAAATCCTCTTTATAATTTTTTTTAAAAAATATAAACTTAGTATCAACATTATAGGATTGGTTTATGAAAAAAAAAAAACATAAATCTCACCTATATAGTGGGGCTCTCACTCATGCAGTGAGAGTGAGGTTTATAATCAAGAATTTATAGTATAAATCCTATACTATAATATAAATCTCAGGGTAGATACCCATAGAAAGATATTTGATCATCATTTATTTTCTTCATCGAGTTATGAGCCATTTTTACCACCTAGATTATTATTATTTTTTTAATGCATCCTTATCACAATGGAAGCCTAGAGGTGTCAGATAGTCAATTTGGACATTTTAAATTCATTAATATTTCTTTGCCAAAATGCTTTGATGACTATATATAGATGGCTCAAATGGATCATTTGAGGTTATGGATAGATTTTTATAGTATCTCAGTGTGTGTCAAGGGGCTTATCAAGGTTCTTGTTTTTTGTTTTTTTTTTGACAAATAATCTTAAACTAATCAAATTGGCCATGTGATGTCATAAATGAATTCTTTAATTAAAGAATCCTAAATCAATGAGAGTCTCAAAATTGCCAATTTGGGCATTTTATGACCATCAAAATTTTTATTCAAAAGACATTAATCCTTAAAAGAGTAAAGAAAATGATGGCTAAAATGCAAAAATCATATTGATTTGGCAAAGGCGATTCGCTCGCCCTAGCGCCCCCATCTCTAGGCCAATACGGAGGAGGTAAATCACGGGTGGCTACTAGCCATTAGTGCAAATGGTCAAGACATGAGGAGGTCATACTCGGTCACACCGAGTTTCGACTCCAATATCTCATGTGATAATACCCCATACCTTAACCATCGCACTGCCCCAAGGGGACGTAAAAATCATATTCATGACACTCCTAGAGATGTAATAATATCTGTATGATATGATTTTGATCTTGATGGCATCTTAACTAAAATATTTTGATGGTCTTCGAATGGTCGTTTTTGTTTATTAGTGAGTTCTAGCATCACTTATAGATTCTACACCAATCTAGGAATACAACTATGTTGATTATTAGCTTGATTAATAGGGGGAAAAAAAGTATAAAAACATACCATGAAATGCATGAAGATTTCTATATGTAGATGTGCCAGTCACATGACAAAGATAATGTACATTACGTGAAGATTAGGATCTCTGCATTCTACCAACAGTGATATCTGAACAAAGATGTTTATAAACTCAAGTATTTTTCATTTAACTATATAAAAATAATATATTGAACATGTGTATTTATACTACTATTTGTATCCATTAATTGTTGATACCTTATAAATTTTAAAAGTTTAAATTATCACATCACAAATTGAGCTATCTATATAATAAACAAACTTGAACACTATCAAATTTAGTTTTAGGATCGACCTTGTAACAATCTTTCTTAATAAAATGGAGCAATAGAGGTATTTATCTACTATGATCATTCTATGAGAAATTAATGCTACATAAGAGCTTTTGCTAAGTAGATATTTCCTTTGCAAGGCTTCGGCTATAGAGAGGCAACTCGAAGAGAAAAGCAACCTTGAACCATGCAGGGAGATTTCCATACACAAAAGGTGGTAACGGAATTAGTGGGCTGGAAGATACACAAGCAGCTTAATTTAGTCTCTACTTTTTCCACCTCCCAATTGCGATAGGAAAAAAAAGAAATGAAATCAGAGGTAAAGCAACAAGAACTGACCTTGTTGTGTCTTTGTAGTGCCGGTATTCTGATACACTCCCATATCGTTTATCACCAGAAGCCTGTTTCAACGAGTGAGTTAGAATAAACATAGTAGCAGCGAACATGGCTATCAAGGTTATGTTTATAATTGCCAACCTCAAGAAGTGGAATGCCGCTGACAAAAAGAAGTAAGAGAGTGAGGAAGATGGGTCCAAGCACCACGAGCCATTCTGCACCCTTCAAAACTGGAGTGGAAGCCACAAATATTCCCCACCAAAGGAAAATCTGCATTGAACAAAGCAATATTCAATTATGTTCTTCTTTATCCACTGCCAATTCGTCAAATGCTGAACAGCACCGAGTGATGTGTACAGCTACATTAGCACACATCAAGATATCTCAGTCAATTGTTTGGATGACAATGCCTTCTTTGTGTTGGCTAGGTAGCAATAACTAGAGTATGGTATGAAAATGGAAAAGGATGTGAAAGAATGAGATTGAAATGTCAATGACCTCGCCAAAGTAATTTGGATGGCGGGAATATTTCCAAACCCCGACAGCGCACCACTTTCCCTTGTTTGCAGGAGAGTTCTTAAATTGCAACTTCTGCTGATCAGCAATTGCTTCAATAGAGATGCCTACAATCCACATTATCCATCCAATGACATCTCGAGCCTCAACAGATGGGTTCCTCTTGCTAGCATTCACAATAGTAAGTGGCAAGCTTACAGTCCAAACCCAGACAGCCTGAGAAACCATACAATTTCGTTTTAAGTCCCTAAGAAGTCGCATTATTGATATGCAAAGCGTATGTTGTTGCTTGAAACCTGGAATATCCAGAAAACAGCTAACTTTCCCAAGTTATTACGCATTTCATCAAAGCGCCTGTCCTCCCCCCATTGCAGGATTCTAATTGAAAGACAAGAAAAGAACAAAGTACCATGTATTCTTATAATGATAGAATCTTGACAGCCAATGAATCCATATAAGAATGTTTAGTGACTAGAAGTTTTGGATAGAATTTAGACACATATAACTATGCTCTATGAAAGAATAAACTAGTTCAATAACAAAACCTCAATGAAATTCAAAAACACAAAATATTGCAATATCAATAGAAGAACAATATATTTAGATCAGTTGGTGTGATTGGGTCATGTCTAATATTGCCATCTCTAGTAGCTCTGGGTGCTGATTTGTATAAGATCTGGAATTAGGCTAGCAGGAGAGTGTATGAAGGTCTGTGTGAAATTATTAAGAGGTGCTGGAATGACAAGAGTGAGGGAAAGATTTTAATGTGGGTGTAAAAACCAATGGTTTTGGCAAACTAATTAGCAGTTTGGACTAGAAGAGTAGTGGGAGTATTGCAGGCGGATTTGTGGTAGCTCTTTAGAAGCCTAGGAAGATTAAAGCTAAAGAGAGTTGTTGAAGTTTGACTGAACAAGGGAGAAGGAAGCTTAGAAGCTTGAACTTGGCTATTGCTTGCTTCCATAATCAGGTGAAAGCAACGAGAACAAAGAATGAGGCAGCAGAGATTTGGGAAAACCATGTTGTTAATAGGGAGGATAAGGCTATTTATAATGCTTTTGCAGATTGGTATCAGAAGTTATGGAAGGTTAAGTTTGCTATTTATCAGTATATTGCTAATATTGCTTAGGTTTGATGGAAAGGCTATCTTCTGTGCAGGCTAATAGCCTAGTTAGAAGTTGCTCTTATGAAGGCGTAGGTTACACGGGATAGTTTGAGAAGGGACAAAAGCCCTGAACCACGTGCTGAGATTTTTGTTTATTCTTAGAATACTGTTATGGGGCTTGTGAATGGATATCAAACTTCTTAAGGATGGGGTTTATGCATAGGTTGTTGTGCTACTCTGAGGTAAAACTAGAATATTTTTTTATTCATCAAAAAATGTGCATTGTAACCATCAAAAATTTTAGGCCTATCTCACTTTATAATGTAAATTATACATTTATGACCAAGGAAGACTTGGTTAGCAATGATAAAACATTATAAAATTTATTTAAATATAGATGATCATATAGTAGAGGATAGAGCCCAATGATATAGAGGGATCATATAGTCAACCTCACCTAATGGGATAAGGTTTGGTTGTTATTGTTGTTGTTGTAGTAGTTGTATATAGTTATGACTAAGATTTGTTAATGAATAGAACCTAATCAGGAAGTTTCTCCTACAGGAAAGAGTATCCATGATAACCTTCTCGTGGTTAGTGAAATGATGCATTCTTATTGCTGATTTCAGAGTGCAAATTCCTATGTTATTGTCAAAATTAGAAAAGGCGTTTAATAGAGTTTCTTGGAACACAGTCATTGCTAAAATGAGGCTTATGAATTTTCTTGAGAAGTTCATTCAATGGTTTAAAAAGCATGTTTGGCTTCTTATTTTGTTGTAAGGTGAATAATAACATTCTTTTCTATGAAATTCAGAAATAGTATTGTTATCAGGAAAGGAGATCCTTTCCCTCATTTATTTCTCAATGTAGAAATTTCTAGCAGGGTTGCTTGATCATAATGTCGCTCAGAAAATATTCCTTGTAAAGTAGGGGGTTGAAATATCCACTATGATGTTTTGTGATGATTATTGATTAATTGTAAGGCTGATAAGAAGATTTACAGCAATACTAAGGTGCTGCTGGATTGTTTTGGCAGTCTTCCTATCAGAAAAGTTAATGTGAGCAAATATATGGCATAATGCTTTCTATCAATGCAGCAAAATAACTAGGATGAGAATTCTAATTCTCTAGGATGTAAGGAGAGCTCTTATCGCTTCAAGTATTTTGGCTTATACTTCACTCTGGAGAGTTCCTTCTCTTCTGAATTTGTTAGTGGAAAGGATGGCATTTGAGAATAAATACTTGGAAAACAAATGCATTTCACAACTTGGAAGGGTTATATCTGATCAATTCAGATATGAGCTTTCTTTTTTTTTGATAATCCAAGTGTCCGGGCTTCGCCTATCTAATTTTCGAGGTAGACGGCCTTCCCCCTAGTTCGCCTACCAAGTAAATCCGAAGCACAGCTTATGCATCTTGTGCTTTCAGGAATATTCAGAGGGGTATACTGGTGCTAAGCACTTGTGTGATAATACAGATTATAGGAGTGGGAGTAATAAACATTACGAATGATTCTTGGATTAGCTCTATTCATATCAATTGTGGCCAGCATATGTCAATGTGCAGAACCCAAGGAAATATAAGCTGGTTCAAGAGCTCATACGAGAAAAATTGAATGGGAATTGTTTATATTCTATTATGTTCACACTTCTTGGTCAGTAAGATCTTAACAATATAAATTTCTGATGTGTGAAGATACATGGGTGTGCCAATATGGTGCTCTTGGCTAAGGTAGCTAAATATTTTATGAGGGAGAGGAACTTGTAAATTATGGAGGACTAAACTCAGCTGAAATGAAAGATTCTATGAACTATTAATATATCACTAAGGGCAAAGAATTTTGTAAAGATTATAGCTTGTGGATGCTGCCGACATCAGGTTATTTGCCATCAATTTTGAATGTTTCAACTGAGAAATGTTATGTTTGTGCAAAAGATAGAATGATTTTAAGAATATTAATCTCCTTTTGGAAAAGAACTGTGAACTCTAGTAAAAAAGTTAAGGGGGTAAAAGTTGGGAGATTATTTAGCTGGGAAGTGACTTGTTGAGGGGTCTTCTCGGGATAAAGAACAATCCAATGAGGTGAAGCCTTTTATTGCCGCTACAATTTGATACTTGGGGAGGAATAGAAATGATGGCAGGTTTGAGGATTGACCTCCGTGCTCAAGAATTAGTTTGCAATGTGGAATCTGATACGATTTAATTAAGACCAATGCCTAAGTGTAAGGATGTGATGTCAAAAAGAATTTCAAGTGAGCTTCATGAAGCAGCAATTGTTAATATTGGAAGGAATGATATATTTTGTGATGTTGCTTGAAAGACTGATAGGGAGTATGCAACAATTTATTTGCGCTGGTCAGGAATTAATTATTATACAGGAGTAATTGTTGTGAAGTGGCTTCTTCCACATTATACGGGAATTGGCTACTAAGGAAGGTTTACTTTACTATTTATAGATCAATTTAGCCAAAGGGTAGTAATCAACTCTAAACCTTCTGTTGATCTTGTAAGAGACTATTGAGCATATTTGATCAACAAAACACATTGTAGGCTACATTCGTGAACATAGCTGGTTGATGCTGTCATTAAATTTTACCAAGGTTAAGGGTTCTTGATTGCAGAATGATTCAATTCCTAGTTTTCTTTAAAAATAAAATAAAAAGGAGAAACAAGTTAAAAGAATAACCTTCACTAGTAAAAATTTATGTTCAGCACTAACAATATAATCTCAATCTTGAATCTCAGGATGAACATTGTGGTCAACAAAGAAAAGACCTATGATTTAATATATCTGGATAATGCTTGAAGAAAGGAACTGCATGATGTAGAATACCTCATCAGTAAGAACAATGCTAGGCGGAGGCCCCAAAGCGATACAAGAATAGTCAGCACAATCTGGTAGGTAGAACAATATGTAATGTGGGATGCTGATATATACTTTTAAAGAATAACTTATGGGACAAAATTCACCAAGTAATGTGGTCGAGGAGAAAAAGATACCTGTCTGAAATGCCATGATCCTTTCACTATTAGTGTTAATAATGCAAGTATAATAAAATTTGTGCTACCTGTATTGACAAAAGACATGAGGTTGATTAAAAAATTCAAGCAGTGAAGCCTAACCAATTTCAATAGAAAATTCAAAACTGGAATTTTACTAAAAGACATGAGGTTGATTAAAAATACATCAACAATTAGAAAGGTATTTTACTAAAACTGGAATTTTGAATGTAACAGTGAAGCCTAACCAATTTCAATAGAAAATTCAAATTCTTAAAAAAAAAAGGAACAGATTGTGGCGTCCAGATAAGGCCAGCAAGTATCGGATGGTGCTCTCAGTAAATAAAGAATAGCAGATTCCTCCTATTTCAGCAGATAGAAGCTCAACTGAAAAGAAGGAGAAAAAAGAAGGCAAAAAAAAAAGAAAGAATGAGAGGGAGAGGAAGAGGATAAAGAACAAAAGAAGAGGAGAATAGTAATAAATGGGAAGATAGTTTTACTTTTTCTTTCCAGTTGTTTACTAAGGAAGATAAATATGTGTTTTATATATCTTTGAGTTTTCATTCAATCAATCATCTATCAGTTTCTATTGAACTAGTTGTTTATCAGCAAATCTACTAGATCATTGAATTGTTGTATCACATTTGATGCTACTTCTGTTTCCATTCAACATTCGAGTAGGCAAGCTAATTGGTGTTGGGTATGAATCTCATGGGTTGTATTAGTTATATGTACCTCTACTGTCTTCGACCCTCTTAGCTACATCTTCATCCCTCGAGATTTACAGCCATATTAATCATCCCTCTCTCCAAAACTCAAAGGCAAATGGATCCCAATCTATCAAGTCTTCAAGCACTTGTAAATTAGGTAAACATACTAGATCATCTTTCCCTATCAATGTTCATATGGGTGCTTTAAGTTCAAATATTTTATCACCTTCATCGATGAATATTCTGAAATCACCTAAAATTTTCTAATGGAAAGTTCATTATAATCGTTTCCTTCTTTTGTTGTCTTTTTCTCCTTTTATACTAAAATTAAAAACTAATTTGATAACGAAGTGCCTGGGCTGTGACACTATTAGGGAATATTTGTCACATTTTTTTTTGTCATATCTATCAAGTCATGGCATTTTCCATCAGCCTCATAAGTGTTCTACTTCTTTTTTTTTTTTTTCTTGTTTTATATCTTATGCATCTCTATCACTCAAATCATCTACCTTTTTGTCTTCTTTATCTCAGTTAATTCGTAGGAATGTCTTAGAGGCACTTTTGGGTCTAAGATGGTACAAGTTAGTTTCTCTTTTTCCAGGAAAGTTTACCATGCATTGTAGATGGGTCTTCTTGGTTACATATTCACCAGATGAACCTGTTGATCGCCTTAAATCTAGTTTAGTAGCTAGCAGCTACACTCAGGTTTATGGCACTAACTACATTGATATATTCTGTATGATGACCAAGATTGCTTCAATATGTCTCTTCTTCTCTTTGGCTATTATTTCTCACTAGCCCTTTCATTAGTTGATCTTTCTCATGGTTTGAAATCTTGTATCGTGCCGGGTGAAATGGTCAAAACATATCGTTCTGATAAATCACTAAAATTCGATGTCACTCGACGCTGAGGTTCAAAATCTCAAACTGTGTCATAGTTTCGGTCTTTGACCAAAAAGATATTATTCCGATGTATGGTGTCGATGATAGATTGGAGGTTAAAGGAGGAAACAGATGAAGTAAAGGAAGGGCATTGTCTATGTTGAGTGGTATTGAATCTTGACCGGAATGATATATTTTGACCGTTTTGCCGGACAAGATATAAGATTTAAAAACATGCTCAGCACAGACTCATTCCTATGCTTTATCTCCTTTCTTCAACTCCAAGCTGTTACCGACCCAATGTATTGAAACGTCGGCACGATACTAAAACAATATCGTTCCCGTTAAAGACCAAAACTTTAGCACAACTCGAGATTTTGGACCTTTATCTTTCTAAGAAGGTTTATGTGAATCAACCTTTGAGATTTGTTATGAGGAAACTAGCCTCGTGTGTAAGCTGAAGAAATCACTATGTGAACTAAAATCAATTTTTGAGAGATTAATTTGAGAAGTTCAGCTCAACTATCTTTAGTATGGAATTATATAAGTATTGCAAATCACTCAATCTTCACCTCCTTAGAAAATATGTTCTTCTAATTGTCTATGTGGATGACATTATAATTAATGGAGATTATTCCACAAGGATTGCACAATTGAAAGATTATCTTAACCAACACTTCCAAATTATAGACTTGGGTAACCTCCAAGATTTCCTTGGTGTAGATGCTGCTTGCCTAGAAGACACAGAGCCAATAAATAGGGCAATGAAGCTAACATGCTAGGAAGTAAAGCACTAGAGACCCTCATAAACGCTAGTGTCAGTTAATACCAGGACTAAGGGAACCATTAGTTAATCTAAGAAAATATAAAGGACTGGTTGGAAAACTAAACTATTTCACAGTCACGAGACAAACATCTTATTTTTGTTGTTCTCTTGAGAGTTAACAAATTGTTGTAATTAGACCAAATGTAAAGGTAGAATATACAGCCATGGCATTAGCAACATGTGAACTCATATGGGCTTAATAGTTGATGACCAAGCTACTGCAATAATTAAGCCATTATGCGTAATTTTAAATCGTGTTTCATAAGAAGATAAAACACAAAGATTGGTTGTTACTTCATTAGAAAGAATGTCCAATCTAAAAAAATTACCACTTCATTTATCCGCTCTAATAGTTAGCTTGTAGATCTATTAACTAAATCTTTAGAAGAACCTAGAGTTGAGTACATTTGTAACAATTAATCTCTATAATATATTCATATTGGTGCTGACGCGAGTGTTCAGGACCCATCTGTAAATATATACATGTATATATAAGGGTGTTTATGTAACTAATTTATTGATTAATAATGCTTACATAGGTAGAAGGGGGCCCTTAGGTATTGCATTGGAATAACCCGCCTAATATAAGTTTTAATTAAGGGCATAAATGTTAGATAAAATTCACTAAAGATATATATTGTTGAATACTTTTAAAATTCTCTTAATTGTAGGGATTATGATTGATTTAGATTAACTTAATTATAGGAATTAAAATTGATTGAATAATTGATAAGCATACCATAATTATAAGATCTTCTTTTCTTCCTTATGTATATAAATACTTATATATAAACATCTTAGGTTATTGAAATATATTATCTCTTTCTCTTTTATATGGTATCGAAGCAAGTTTTTTTTTTTCTACCGCCAATACTATTGTTGCGCCTCCTGCTACCGCTGACGTCCCTTGCTACCGATTTCTACGCCGATGTCTCTTGCTGCTAATTTCGGTGTCAACGTCCTTTGCTACCCATTTCAGCACCAACGTCCCTTGCTACCGTCTTCTACTGCGGCGGCCGCTGCCTGCTACTAGATCAACTAGCGCTACTCTAATCTGCCACTACTCAAGTTTTGCCTTTGATTTCCTCCTATGATGAAGTCTTCAGATTCTAAACCCGATTTGACTACCACTATTAAATTGAATGGGACCAATATCTCTTGTGGTCACGTTCATTTGAATTATTTCCGGGATCTCACAAGAAGAATGAACATATTCTATCCAGTCCTCCTGACCCTAAAGATCTGAAATATTCAGATTGGGTTTCAGACGATTGTTCTGTTATGACTTGGCTTCTCAATAGCATAAAGGAGTCCATGAGCACTAATGCTATGTTTGTGGAAAATACCAAGAGATGTGGATGCCTTATGGGGCATGTATTCGAATGACAAGAATGTTTCTCGAGTTTTCAAATTATATGAAAAGCTCTTCTCTCTTCGCCAGGATAGTCAATCTGTTAGTAACTATTTTGCTACTCTTAAGGGGGTTGTCGATGAAATTCTGCTATACCATCTGCTCCCTTGTGGCGCTCAAACTCGAAAGAATCAGTGGGAGGAATTCTTGGTTGTGAAGTTTTTATCTTGTTTGAATTCCACTCTACAACCGGTTCGGGATAATCTACTGGCAAGTCATAGCATTCCCATGTTATTGAATGCTCTGTCTTGAATTCTTCGTGTGACCACTGGTCGTCCTGACACTAATTTTTCCTCATCTTCCGACACTTCGGCTATGGTGCTCACGGTCGTGGGTTCTTTTAGGGTTGTAATAGGAGTCGCGGTCGTGGTCATGGAACTAATACCACCAGGAGTAGTCGTTCGTGTGTTCACTATGGTCGTTCCAACCATGCATCCGAGAAGTTGTTCATGTGTTCATTGTGGTCGTTCCAACCATGAATATGAGAAGTGTTGGGCGAAATTTGGTAAATTTGACTTGGCTAATAATGCATCTACCGAACTATCGACTCTATGAAAATATAGTCTCTATTTCTTGTACTGATTATGAGAAATTGCTTCGCTCTTCTGCGAGCATTCCCTCTACCACTGCTGCCTTATCCTCTCCAGGTGCATTTGCTGTGTCTTGTGATAAGTCTTGGATGCTGGATTCTGGTGCGTCTGCTCAGATTACTGGTAATAAGTCTATTTTCTCTTCCTCTTTTGTTTCCTCATCTTTATCCTCTGTCTGTCTAGCCAATGGTATATATTCTCCGATAATGGGAAGAGGTGTTGTCAGACGCACTACAAATATCACTCTTGAAATGTTCTCTTTGCACCTAAATTTCCTATTAGTTTGATGTCCATAAGTTAACTAACAAAAGCTCACAACTGTTCTATATCTTTTTATCCATCCTATTATATTTTTCAGGACCTACACACGAAAAGGATGATTGGTGGAGGACATGAGAGTGATGGCCTATACTATATGGATTAGGTTATGTTGGACCGTCATAGATCGACTAGAAGGGAATGAATAGCCCTGGAATACAAGTTAGAAGATCTCTTGCTTTCTATTATAGCAAGGACATAATATTAGATAATCAACAATAACATAAAAGAAATAAAGTACGAGGCGGAGAATTTTTACTTGGTTTACAACCGGAGAGGTTGTTAATCCAAGACAATGAAAAGTTCACTAAAAGAACTCTTTAGTCTGATGCGGCATTAGAGGTGCCTCCGATCAGTTGGAGGCACCTCCAAGATAAAATTTTATCCAATGCTCAATGGCAGCCAATGACTCTGTGCAAATGGAGGCGCTTCGATTAATCGGAGGCACCTCGACTACAATTCATCAGAAGCAACAACTGAGACGCCTTGGGTACTACTCATTAGAGGCGCCTCAAATCCCGAACACGGCATAAGTGAATTTGATCATCGAAGGTGCCTCCAAACAACTGAGGTGCCTCGGACCTTCAACTCTTCAAAGTTAACATCTAAGTTGACCTTTTCGTTCTACCCTTGCGTGGGTGATGCTCCGGTCATTCGGAGTTGAGCTCACCCGAACTCAACTCTAACCTTCTCCTTGAGCAAGCTTCATCCCCGGCTTCTCGTTCCTCAGATACGTCATGCGCGTCCTTCTCATCCACCAGTGTACTCTTCCGTGGCTCCTCGTCCCTCGAATGCACTGAGTCCGTCGACTCCCTTCCCATGTCATTCTTCTTACTCGCTGCGTTTTCTGCTCGACTTATTGTGTTCCTAAGTTCCTAAACACTTAGATATAAGGCATCAGATACACAGGGCCTACTTTAACTCGGTTGATTACATCAAAAACTACCCGGAGTATTTACAATCTCCCCCTTTTTAATGTACATCAACCCGAATTAAGGTTTGAGCAAACAAACAAATAAAATTTGTTATAACATAAAGTTTTGCATTTATGTACAAAACAATCACATATTGCAATTAAGTATAAAATAGATTAAAAAATTGCAATTAAATCCTTTCCTAAACTTAATACCTATAATTTTCTCCCTTTGATCACATTAAAACAAAAGGTTAAGCAGATGAAAATAAGAAAGAAAAGTAGATGAAAAATCTAAAACCTATTCTGGGATTAAGCAAAAATGATCCAATATTCTATTTTTTTTGTTTTAAAAATTATTTTTCAAATAAACACATAGAAGTAATTAAAATTATTAAAATTATTTTAAAAAAACTTAATTAAAATTATTTTAAAAACTTAATTAAAATTATTTTTAAAACTTAATTAAAATTATTTTTTTAAAAAAAACTTAATTAAAATTATTTTAAATCTTAATTAAAAATATTTTAAAACTTAATTAAAAATTATTTTAAAACTTAATTAAAAATATTTGAAAACTAAATATTTTAAAATTTAATTAAAATTATTTTAAAACTTAATTTAAAATAAATTTAACAAATAAACTTAATTATTTTCAACCTTAATTATTTTAAAACTTAATTAAATCTTATTTATTTAATTAAAAGTTAATTTAAAAGCTGAAAATTAATTAAAATTAACACACTTAACTTAATACTTAACAAAAACTAAACTCCAGTTAAAATCAAAATACTTAAAACTCCATTAACCAAACTTTGGCCTAACTCCTACGTTATGTGTAAAAATCCGAAGCTTTGGATAAATGGATTTTGAATAGCGGCTGCTCTAGACATATGACTGAAGACCATCACAAATTCACTAGTATCGAGTTCAAAAAGCTAGGATCAGTTGCTTTTGAAAATAATGGTAAACTAAAGGTAATTGGTACGGTGAAATTCAATTACAGCCTAACATATCAATTAAGAAAGCATTGCTTGTTAAACATTTTCATTATAATTTGCTTAGTATAAGTCAATTATGTGACTCTGGTTTTAAAGTTAAATTTTTGTCTTCTGAATGTCAAATAAGTTACACAAACTCAACCAATACATTATTGAAAGTATTTAGAGATAAAAATATTTACTCAAGTAATCTACCAAAAACCTCACCCAATTGTCTTTTGACACAATATGAAGAAACATGGTTGTGGCATAAGAGATTAGCTCACACCCATGTTACAAATTTACTGAAATTAAATAAAAATAATTCAGTTAGAGGTCTACCTAAATTAGGAACCCCTGAAAATACAATATGTAATCCTTGTCAACAAGGAAAACAAATTAAATCAACCCATAAACTAACTAATCAAAACAGAACTAATAAAATACTTGAATTATTACACTTAGACTTATTTGACTCTCATGAAGTAAAATCACTAAATGGAAGTCTTTACTGCTTAGTTATAATAGATGATTACTCCAAATATATATGGGTTAAATTCTTAAATCATAAATATGAAACTTTTGAAACATTTAGAAACTTCTGCAGACAAATAGAAAATGAAAAAGAAACAAAAATTAAGAAAATTAGAAGTGATAATGGAGGTGAATTTAAGAACCAAAATTTTACAAACTTTTGTTTAGAAAATAGTTATCATCATGAATTTTCATACCTCAAGACCCCACAACAAAATGGTCTAGTCAAACGTAAAAATAGAACCTTACAAGAAACTGCAAGAACAATGTTAAATGAATATAATTTACCTAAATATTTTAAGGCTGAAGCTATTAATACAGCTTGTTATGTCCAAAATAGAATTATAATCAACAACTTTCTAAATAAAACATCTTATGAAATTTATTTTAATAAAATTTCAAATATAAAATAATTTAAAGTATTTGGATGTAATGTACATATTCTAAATCTTAAAGATCACTTAGAAAAATTTACCTAAAAAATTCAACAAGGAATTTTTCTTAGATATTCTTCTACAAGTAGAGCTTATAGAGTTTATAATAAATCTACTTCCAATATTGAAGAATCCACTAATGTAACTTTTGATGAAAATAATAATATAATTAATCTTGAGAAAACTATTAATCAATAAATCAAGAAGAAGAAGAACAATTAACACGTAACAAACAAACGGAACAAACTAACCCACGAACAATACGACCAAATCTTAATCATCCAATTGAAAAAATAATAGGTAATCTTGAGTTAAGAGCTCAAACCCGATCAGCCTTTAGGAACTTAAGCGAAATAACACTAATATCAAAAATTGAACCCAAAATCATAAATGATGCATTGTCTGAGCCTGACTGGGTAATAGCAATGCAAGAAGAGTTAGGTTAATTTGAAAGGAATCAAGTTTAGGATCTAGTACCTGCACCAAAAAGTAAGTTAGTTATTGACACTAAGTGGGTATTTAAGAATAAGTTAGATAGAAAGAGTACAAGTGGAAGATGTCAACTACTAGGATCCTCTTTAGTCAGCTTGTTTAGTAGAAAACAACTTATCTACTACTGAAGCCGAATACATAGCAATGGGCGAATGTGTAGCTCAATTGCTATGGACGTCTCATACTTTAAAGGATTTTAATCAGATTATAAAAATGTGAAAACATATATTGATAATATAAGTTCTATAAATCTAACTAAAAATCTAGTACATCACTCTAGAACTAAACGCATAGAAGTAAAGCATCACTTCGTTAGGGATCATGTCACTAAAGGAAATATCGAACTTAATTATATTGTCTCTAAATCTAATCTAGATGATATATTTACTAAGCTTTTACCTAAAACTAAATTTAGTAGCTTAAGAAGACAATTAGGTATGTGGTTTATAGAATAGGATTCTTTATCTTTTCACACATTTTAAAAAATATAACTTAGTAGTTTTTCAAAACTATTTTTAAAATTCCCCTTTAAAAATTTATTTTCAAAATAGATTTCCAAATATTTTTAGAGTAGCCTAGGTCTTACCGTAGAAATGCATGTTTTTGTAGTTTTATCAGCCAACATCTCACCAACACAATAGGATACCTTTCTTGTGTATTTTGAAACCTAGAATGGTATGAGATGCTTAGGATTTAGCCTAAGATTTCAAATGCTTAAGTCAATGCATCGCTATAAATCTGAGCTTTAAATATAACATATTAATCAATTTGGATAATCTGGCTAGTAACAAACTAGTTAGAATAATATGTTCAAATTGACCAACCTGAATTAGCAGCTGCTATCTTGTGGTAGTCAGCTAAGTATGACGGTTGAACATTTCATCATAAGGATATTTTTTTCTAGTTTTTAAAACCTGTGCTCGGACTATTAGATACTTATCAGTTTTAGGGGGTCATTAAAAGAAAAAAATATTTCAAATTATTTTTTTTCAAAATTATTTTCTCAAAATTTTCTTCTTATTTTTTCAAATTTTATCTTTAAAATTCTTTTCAAAATTATTTTCAAACCTTTCACAATTTTAAAACTCACATTTAATTTTCAAATTATTCTTTAATTTAGCAACTTTTCAAAATTATTTTGCCTTAACAAATTTTTTAACTCTACAAAAGTTTTAAACGTTAACTTATCAATTTTTTTCTAAATTTTTAACACCTTTTCAAATTCTTTTGTCTTAAAATTTCATTACTCAAAATTATTAACTTAATGTTCTTTTTCAAATATTCATATTTTTCAATTTTTAAACTTTTAAGATTTTTTCCAAGCTTCCTTTACAACCATGTTTCTAAATGTTGCTAAGCTTTTAAAGGTCTACTTGAATACTTAGTTTGTTTTATCAATATCTTATTTTCAAAACCATGTTTAAATCTCATATTGTGTTTTCCTTATTTTTGATGTGTGTCAAAGGGAGAGAGATAGTGATTCAGGGGGAGTAAAATGAAAAATAAATGCTTGTTTACTTATATATTTGCATATATTAATTTAACTATGAACTTTGGTTGCCAAACATCAAAAAGAGAGAGATTGTTGGTGCAGGGTGCACCAGAATCAAACCTAAGTTTTGATGTTATCAAAGGTTCAACTTAAGTCTTGTTGTGATCTAACAAGTTGATTGAGTGTGCAGGTTGTTTACTCAACTGGGAAAGCTCTAGCTGCGACTAGGTAGGAAAAACTTAGCAGATAATGGAAGCCAGGCGGAAAGACCAAGTGAGTCAAGAGAATTCGACAATTAGCAGGGAAGCTCGATAGGTTTGGAGGACCAAAGATCGAGGGAAAGTCCTGGGTGGCCGATCCAATGCTAAGCGGTAAAGTCTAAACAGGTCTGGAGAACCAAGATTTGGCAGGTAGGTTGAGGTAAGCAACTGAAGGAGCGATAGTGAGGTTATATTCCGGGAAGGAACAAACCTTAGGTCGCTGATCCAACTGAAGAAACTTGGAAGGTTTCCAAGTTGAGATCAAGACAGTGTTACTATTAGTTACTACTCATGCATCTTACTATATTATTGTGCTAATATTTGTTTTGTAGGAATGCATTTTTGGTTAACTCTATTTTGAAAGTTCGACCTGATCGGTCGACTGAACAAAGGAATCGATTGACTGAACCAAGTTGATTCAGACCAAAAATCATACTAGAATAGAATAGGGTAAAGTCCAGTCAAAGACTGATCGATCGACCGAACCAGCAGATCGGTCGACCGAACAATGATGACATGGCAAACAACAAACTCGACAAAGTAAAGAAGAAAGTCAGGCTTATCGGTTGACCGAACGTGGAGATTGGTATACTGAACGCTCGCTATATTAATGAAGCATTAAGTGCAAATCTCGACAAACAGGGAAATTCACTGTTCGATTGATTGAACAAGGTGATCGGTTGACCGAACCATTAAGTGTCATCAATACCCGAAGATCATATCTCAGCGAAGAAGGAAGGGAGCGGGCTTAGTCTACTTAACCCAAGGATCGGTCGATCGAACATTGGCGATTCTTATAAAAAGGAGCTCGAGGTTCGAGGCTTAACAACAAATCAATTCACCAGTTCATCTCTTTACAAAAGTTGCTCATGCTGCTACTCTGCTATTCGTCTTTAAGCAAGCTGTTGCATCATTTAAGTGCTGACCAAGCTTCGTCTTCCACTTTTGTCGGTATCTTTATTTAAACTTGCTTTGTACTTAAATTGAAAAGAAGATAGTAGGTTGTTACTATCTTCTACTTGCATTTGTATGCATTGCTTCTTTCTGAAGATTTCGGAAAAAATAATCATAGTGGATTGCCCAATGGTTCGGTCAAGGATTGTGGGTCTTGGAGTATGAGTCAACATAAGCTCTGAACCAAGTAACCACCTGAGTCGTCTGTTTTAATTACCGCTGCTTACTTTGATTGGTTTTACGATAAGAAAAGAAAATTTTGTAAAGAGTGATACTCATCCCCTCCACACCCCCCCTTCTCTATCGCTTTCTATCGATCCTTCATAAATTCTATGACCCCTTTAAGATATCCTTCTTCGAAATGCGAAATGTCAAATTCATTAAGGACAGTGGGAGTAATAAAATTAAGAAAGTGTTGGCGATCCTTCTGTGGTCACTACTAGTGCGATCAGTAACAGTATGATTATTATACCCACATTATGGATATTACACATCCAGTAAGCATAGTGAACCAAGATATTCCATGACATCTCCAATGGAATTGGAGGAGTATACTACTGAAATTGAGGTATGGTCTCATATTGATGAACAAGTACCTCAACCATCTCAAACACAAGTATCTTTAAGCCAATCCACAAGGGAATGGAGAACTATAAATTCTAGTGATTATGTTTATCTCTAAGAGTATAATTTTAACATAGGGTTGGAAAGTGGTCCTACATCTTTATAAGAAGTCAAACAACACTCTAACCCTGAAAGGTGGATTAACATCATGAAAAGAGTTGAAGTCTTGTGTGATCTAACCTTTCTAACAATTGTGCGGGACTTAACTGGTCTGACATCAGGCTAAAATCCAGCTAGGTCTGGAGAACCTGATAGCTGCTATAGAAGTCCAGATAGGTAAAGGAGTGACCCGATATCTGGTGAAAAGTCTGGATGAGTCCAGGACCTAACAACTGGCTAAAATTCAGTTGGGTCTACGGACCTGACAACTGGCAGGAAGACCTAGTGGACCAATGAAGAGTCAAATGATTATATACGGTAAGTAATGTAAGTTACTAGAGAAGAGTATGCCAGTGAGGACGAGTCCCATTTGGAGACTTTAGGTGCATGTCCAATTCAGGTTCATTTTAGAAATTAAAATTGACTAGATCTTGGTCTTAGACAAACAGTATCTAAGTCATAAATTGATCATATTTTATAATTGTGCTAACCTTGTTTTGAGGTTATACTTTACTTTTGGACTAACATATTTTTTTAATAGTAAGAAATCAATATGAGCCTTGATAAATAGTGCTCAAGCACCTTCGGTGTTGCTGAAGGCACCTCAGATGCTCAGTTGAAGAGTTCGCACGGGAGGGCGCGAAAGTGCCTTCTATGCGAAGGAAGGCTCCTTGGGCAGGGGCTAGAAGGCGCCTTTAATCGGATAAGACAAAGGGCTTCGTTGACGATATGGAGTAGCTTTGTCGGGATAAAACCTTGAGAGTTGAAGGCGCCTCTAGTGTTATGGAAGGCGTCTTCAACGCTCTAT
>JBBMJZ010413114.1:23120487-23171700 GCA_037833815.1 Zingiber zerumbet | reverse complement strand
TTGTAATATTTTTACAAACTGCTAGTGGATTGCCCAACGAAAGTACTCGACGAGTGTGGACCTTGGAGTAGGAGTCGTCGAAGGCTCCGAACCAAGTAAAACTCGGTTTGTTAGCATTGGTTTATTTTTTTTCTTTCGCTGTGTACTTCGATTAATTCACTATTGATTTTTGTGATCGCTATTATCCCCTCCCCCCTCTAGCATTCTTTTCAATCCTACAAAAGGTGATGAATTAATTGGGACAATCGATTTAGCATGGTCAATCCATTGGAATAATCGATTGTGAGTGTTTTCATTTGAAAATAGAAGGCTTCAGAATCAATTTACTCGATCAATTGGGAAGTTATCAATCGATTGATATGACTCACCAATCTATTGGTTGGGCGAAAAGAGTCATTCTGTAGGTTTTAAACGATCAATCTAACGTGACAATCGATTAGGGGTAAGGTTAATCAATTATAAAGTATTTTCAGCTCCAAAGAAATCCTAGAAAAGGGAGTTTCATGATGTTTTGAGATAGTCAGTTCTTGAGGGTTTGGGAGACAAGTGATGATACATTTCCTACCACCAAGAGACAATGTAAAACAAGAAAAGAGCAAGCAAAGTAAGGTTTATTGTTGTAAAGTTATTTTCGATTGTATTTGTCTTTGCATTCCTTTTTTTTGTGTGTTCTTATAAGAACAGTTTGTACGAGGTTTCTTCGCCTCGAAAAGTTTCCCAAAATGAGGCATTCATAGTGGAGTTGTGAGGGAAAGGAGTGAACTCTTAGATTAGTCACCTCAAGAAAGTAAATAACAAGTAAAATCTAAGTGTTAGTATTGTGGAGTGTTTGCTTCAAGTTTTCTGCCACAACATTAAATTTAAAGAAACGAAATGAGCTATTCACTCCTCCCTCTAGCTCATACGTGTCCTAGTAGTGGATCTTTTCAATATCCAAATGAGCGCAATACTCTGGTAAGTTACCAATAATTAAAAAAAAAATCACATGATTAGTTTCAATCAGTCATCATATTACAGTAAAAGGTGATTATACTTACCCAAGACACCCCTCATAATTTATCTGCGGATTATATGAAGAGAGATATAATCGTCAAGTGATTAGAGGATAAGAAATTTTTTTTTCCCTGAAGATATACGCCCATCCGAGAATGGATCCTTATCCATCCCAATCTGTCCTCCAAAATCGAAGAGAAATCTCGTCACTATGCCAATGACATGGATTATAGCCAACACAGGCATCTGACTAGTGAAGAATAAGGAGTAACTACCATTTTATTTTCCTTTTATTTTGTAGGTGGTCCAGAATCTTAATCAAACTTGAAATTATTTTTAAATGGAGTACTATTGTACAATACAATAGTTCTCCATTTAAATGTATGGAGGAAGAATTACCTTGGTAAACAATGTACTCACGTCCTTGATTATTTTGCCGGGATCAATCAACATCTTACCAATCAACTTGGATTCAATAAAAATTAAGCAAATCTGATGAAGTTTTTTCCTTGCATCATAAGTCTCCTACTTTGTTAATTAAATGTTGGGATTGATGTGTATGTGCTATAGAGGAGGGGTGAATTCATTTATTGCTTGAGAGATTAGTATTCTAAAAATATATTATTGTAGAAGAAATAAAGAACACGTAAAAATATAAACATAGTAGACACCAAGGGTTTTTATATAGTTCATGCACACCGTCTATTATTTCTAGAGGAGGAGAAAGTAGTCTCCAGGGCGTAGCACAGATGTGGAGTGCATGATTCTGTGGCCGAGAGGTCCAGGGGTCGATTCTCGGGGTGTCACTGCCTGACCTGCATTTACCTCCCTCCATATCCATAGGATCGACTCTAGGGGGCTGCTGATGTGGAGGTTCCACTTTTTTTTTTTTAGAGACGGAGAAACCCCTAGACACTAGTAAATACAAGAATAAAATATAAATAGTGAAAGCTTTAATTTTAGGAGACTTAATGAGTGTGATTTGCATTGAGTGTGGATGTTTGATCTCGTAGCCTCTTGAGCTCCTTTTATAGCTTTCAATCAATCTTGTTGTTTGGTAATCTAGTAACCATCAAGCGACTGATTATCGGACATCAGTCGATTGATCCTTCAAATTTACCTAAACTAGACTGATCATCGACAGTCGATTTATCATTCAAATCTTATCCAAATTATGTCATTGAAACAATTGGTTGTTGTAACATCAATCAACTAGATTTATCACCAAGTAACTACTCAATGCCCAGTAAATTGCTTCGGTTAACTGCATGACATTTTATGAACTTCAAATAGAATTTAGTTAACTACTCAAATCGACTTTAAAACATTCTGTTTACTTCAAACGAATCTCAACTAACTCGGCCAGTTGAACCTTGAGGTTTTCTCAGATCCCTTTGATGCAACGAGCCTTCAGCTCCACCCATGTCATCCTTCATGTGGTTCACCTCCTTAGTTTACGAAACTCTAATGCTCCTTATTGTATAGTCCCTTGAATGCACCATCCTTCTCCGATCTTATGAACTTCGAGCCATCACACCCCTTGTCCATGTCAAGTCAACCTATATACTTCGTAAACAACACACAACTTAGCATATGAATTAGATAAACCATAAATATGACTTAAACCCTTTGTTAATCTCATCAAAATTCTTTGGTGCCAAAATACAGGAGAATGAGAGTCAACATTAACTACTTGGCATCTTGAAGTATAGTGTGCACCCCAAGTATGATGAGAGGGTTTGGTATTCTTAGTTTAGAGGAGTGCAATATAACCATACTATGAAAATGATAGTGGAATTACTTAGACATGCATCCAATCATATTAGAGATATATTGTTAAGATAGCTTATGTAATTTTGCACCTAATAGATGGAAGATGGCAACTCTAAAGGGTTCTTGGTCCACTACTTGGAGGGAGATTTGGTAGGTACGAGATTTTTGTCATCATTGAGGATAGACTCAAATAATTGAGACAATATTTATATCTAGCATAGTAGATATAGGTAGTCAGCTGTAAAGTTGAGATAAAATGTCTCCTTTATGTGTTAGTCATTATTCCAAAGGCTAGTAGCACGGTTAGTAGTCGTCCGTAATTTACCTCCTCCGTGTTAGCCCTCGGACGGGTTGGCGGGGGTGTTGGGGGCGAGCGTATTCGCCTTGTGCCATCATAGTAGATATAGGTAGGCGAGAGAGTTATAAAATGGATCATTCCATCCTTATTCACTCTATGCACAACTCAGGGAGTAAAATTTAAGTAGTTGGACCTTCTTTTTTCGACATTAGAGACTGCATTTCACTAAGGCGGCAATATATGAGCATGTATTGAAGGGAGCTTAGTGATCCTAAACATACGAGCATATATTGAAGATGGAGTAACTCATGTATCTTTACAATCAAAGTTAAGATACTTATCTATTTATCAGGAAAAATCAATACAAGAGTGAGATTAAAAAAGTGAAAAATACAGTTAACATCATTCAATTGCATCATATGTATATAGATGAGGTAAAAGAAAATGTTGGTACTTCTCTTTTTCACTTCTATATAATATCAAAGATCATATTCTCTAAATTTTTGAATGCATGGTTAGTTAGATAAAACATGCTCGCAAGATTGGATAGACCACATAGCCTCTTTTGGAATTGGTAAAAAAATATATATGACATTTTCGCAAGTATAGTTCCAAGCAATTTGGAACAACATATGCATAATGATTTTCCAATCCAATACTGTGATAAGTCCAAATTTACTGCATGGTTGGAAAAAAAATCTCTAATTCATTAGAGTATCAAGATCTTTATGCAATCAAGAGAAAACTATTATGAATCCCTAAAAAAAAGTTGATTACTTTATGTGACATGAACAAATATTCACATCATAATATTAATTATTGTTAAGGTGAATGATTGATTAGGTGTTTCATATGTTGTCAACTTGATGTATGAACATTGTCTAATAAGGTAGTTTGAGATTAATTACATAGTAATTGTAGTCTCAATCTCTTGCATAATTAAAAAATGTATTGAACTCTAACCCTTGTAAAAGGAAAGAATCGAGGGGAAGGAGAAGATCCAAGAAGGAGAAGAATAGAAAAGTGAAAACCTAAATGTTAGCCCTTGTAGTGATTGTATCATGTAACTCATAGAAGCTTTGTGCCAAAGATCCAATATATTCATAGTTGTTGCGGATGTAGTGGAAGTCTTGCTCAAAGTTTCGACACAATTATGGACCTCATGAAAGTTTCAAAAATGCTATGATGTAATTATGGTTAGCACGGCCACCGTGTAAAATGAGATGTATTACTGAACCAATTGACCCGAATCAATTTTTAAGCCCTACTGTACCTTCTTTGAAACACTTTTTTTTTCATATTACACAAGTAAATTTCGATATTATTTAAATATATACCTAATTATTATAATACTTAAATCATATATCATATTTTAAAAATATCCTTCATTTTTCTTTGTGGATCTATAAGTCAATTTCATGATGAACATAAAGAATTCTTAATTATTTCAAACTAAAATCAATATACTTTTGAAAATCTTATCATTGTATTTATGTCCTCAAATCTAAATTTAATAGCATAAATTGAGAATGATGAATTAAATTGAAAGTATATTTTTAAAATTTTACTTTATGTATTTACTGTTCTCAATTGACACTATTAAATTTAGATATAAGGTATAGATATATTAAGGAGACTTTCATGAATATATTGGTTTTGATTTAAAATAATTCAAAATTAATTTTCTAAATCTATACAGGCAATTTCAGATCATGGACCTACACCCGTACATGATTTAGCTATATATATTATGAAAATTAGGTACAGGATTTAGGTAATTAATATCAAAACTTATGCGATGGAGTAAAATGTCATACTTTTTTTATAACCAAATCTAACACAACCGAATTGTTAACTTGGTGAGCAGCCAAGGACTAAAAGCAAATCTGTCAACCTAGACCCAACGGCCATTCATTGAATCAATCATACTTGTCCTCGATGAGAACAGTAATCACGAAAAGTAAACATTTTGTAAAGAAAAAGAAACCCCAACGACCGCAAGGTGAGCGTTGGATTTGCCCAGTCTAAAATTGCATCATCATCAGAAATGTCCTCGATCCAAACACATGCGTTGAAATGTAACCACAGTTGTCTTTCCTTCTACCCTTCATTGCGTCCCCATAGATTACTCAATCAATTGGTTAAAGGATGATAGATTTCTATTTTCTATAAATTGATTTTATAATTTATCTTCCTAAGTGAGGGTAATCACCTTCTACCCTCGTGAAACTCCTTCTCCATAAAGCCTGCAAGTAATCGCAGGAAGAGCAGAGAAGCCCAAAGAATGAGGAGGCAGAAGGCTGCCATGGCAGCAGAGCCCCAAAAGCTCAAGCAGGCTTTGCTTGGAGGATGCTTCCTCCTCTCGATGATCCTTCTTCTGCTCTACACCAGCTACGTCGTTTCTTTCTCCAACTGTGAGTCTTCCCTTTGTTGTTCATCGCCTTCTTTGATCAATGTTCCAAAGTTTTAACGTTAATTTATTGGTTGGTCTGTCAGCGACTCTACGTTCCGACCAAGAGCCTCCTCCTCCTCCTCCTGTTCCCCACAGAGCAGGTCCCGTCTTTTCTGAAACCTTCTAAATCGCAATCCCAGTATTGTTATGTGTGCTTAAAGCGCGTAATTTGTCTGCAGAAGAAGAAAGGAAGAACCCAGCGGAAAGATTACCACAAAATCCCTTCTGCGATTTTTCAAACTCGAGAAACGATTACTGCGAAATGGAGGGCGACATTCGGATCCATGGCAACTCTTCTTCCATCCTCTTTGTTGCTGCTCCTTCAAATCCGAACTCCACGGAATTGCAACAGTCGTGGAAGTTAAAGCCTCATCCTCGAAAGGGTGACGCTCGCGCCATGGCTCGCGTCACCGAAATGTCGGTAAAATCTTCGTCTCCTCGCCATGCTCCAAGATGCGGCGACGATGACAAGCACAACTCAGTTCCAGCAATTCTGTTCTCGACGGGTGGTTACATGGGAAACTTCTTCCACGACTTCACCGATATTCTGATTCCCATCTTCACGACATCCCAACAATTCAAGGGGGAAGTCCAGTTCATGGTGAGTGAGATTCTTCCACAGTGGAACGACAAGTACAGGAGCATCCTAAAACCACTGACCAACTACGAGATCATCGATTTCAACCACGACCAGAGAGTTCGCTGCCGTCCTCGAGTTATTGTGGGCCTGAAGTTCCACAAGGACATGAGCATCGACCCCTCGAAACCTCCATACGGTCTCTCAATGCTGGATTTCGGGCGGTTTATCAGGAAATCATTTGAGCTGGATCGTGACACGGCGATTAGGCTCCAGCCAGACCAAGCAAAGAAGAAACCGAGACTCCTGATCATCGCGAGGAAGTGGACTAGAATATTCGCTAACGTCGATGAGATAGTTGGAAAGGCGCAAGAACTAGGCTTCGAGGTTGTGGTGGCAAAAACAAATTACGGTTTGGCTGAGTTTGCAAAGATTGTTAACTCGTGCGACGTGATGCTCGGAGTTCATGGTGCCGGACTAACCAATCTTGTTTTCCTTCCGACCGATGCAGTAGTGATCCAAGTCGTTCCTCTGGGGGGGTTAGAGGGGATCAGTTGGGTTGACTTTGGAGTGCCCACCGTCAGCCTGGGGATGAATTACTTGCAGTATACTGTGAGTGTGGATGAGAGCACACTGACAGAGCAGTTTGCTAGAGGTGATCCAGTGCTCTCTGATCAAAGAGAGGCCTATAAGAAGCATGGTTGGGACAAAATGATTGAGTTGTACTTTGCCAAACAAGGTGTGAAGCTTGATATGGGAAGGTTCGGCAGCAGTTTGCTGCATGCTCTTGAGCTACTTCGACGACAGTGACATTTTTTTTCCCCCAATTGTTTTCATACAATGTGTATTTAGAGAATCACTTAGTTCATAAAACTGGAGTAGCTCTGAATTTGTTTCCCAATGTTTCAAGGAGTGTGCACTCTTAAACTAATTGGTCATACATTCTTATCAAAATCATGGGGCTTTATTGTTTTTGTTTTTTTTTTTTGTCAATTGTTTTCATACAATGTGTATGTTTTGGTTCATAAAAGTGGAGTTCTGAATTTGTTTCCCAATGTTCCAAAGAGTGTACACTCTTAATGTAATTGGTCACGCGTGAAGGACTTTTCTTAATCATGAATACTACAAGTTCCAGCGACGAACTCGAAAAGAAAACATGTACACATCTATAGCATCGAATTGTACAGTGCAAATTAAAGTAAAGTAAATAGCATAAAGGCGATGAACTTGAATTCAACGGATTTGTTATCGTCCGTACTCTCCTCACCAATAGAAAGTAGGGAGATCTCAGATTACCCTAGCCTACGGAGACCACGCCCTATATATGGTAATGAGTCCAATTTTATTATTAGACCATCATTGATAATAGAATGTGGATTAACAGGTTCTACACATATAAACTCACAATCAATAATACAAACTCATAATCAACATCAATTAAATCACTTAATGGGTTTGTTCGTAACGACATAAGACTGTGTTATATAAAATAATATGCAAGTCCACCGAATAATAAGATAAAATCTAACAATCTCTCACTTGGGTTACATGTGATTATGTATATAACACACAACTATAACTTTAGTTGAGATCAACAATATCAAACTTTATAGTAAAATAAATACCCTTTAGAACAATATGATTCATTAAATTCATTAGTCCAAAAGGATGTCTTAGTAAATTACTATCATTGTAGTAAGCCCAACATTAATCACAATACCAACTTCATTAATAACATAAATCAGATGTGGATATATAGTATGAAAATTGCATGAAATGTGATCTTCTCATGCCAATTCTCTACTAGTCCTTTTGATGATCCAAAATAAGGGTCCAATCATGTTTGCAAACTTCTTATGCTAAACAGCAATAGCAAACTATGATCAATACTTTATGATTCCAAAAGAAATCTCATATCATATTTACAAATATTATATGCTAAACAACAATGATAAATCATTGTAACTTTATTTCAAAGTGTCAAAATAAAATACACATGTATTTGTAAACTTTAGTGCATATAATAACTAAAATAAACATTGTGTCCATCAATACAGAGTATGGAGTAATAAATACAGACTCACTGAACGATACTTCATCCAATAGAAGAATCTCCATATCCATCACATGCGTATGAAACACCTTGGATGGCAAGCCCTTGGTGAATGGATCTACTAAAATGGAATTTTGTGATGATATGCTCAACAGCGACTTGATAACTCTGAACTATTTCTTTAATTGCCAAAAATTTAATGTCGATGTGCTATGACTTCGACGAGCTGCGGTTATTCTTGGCATAAAGTTCTACAACTTTATCGTCACAATTGATCTTCAATGGCATATTAATGTCATTAACAATCTGTAATGCTACGATGAAGTTCTGCAACTAAATCTCATAATTGGATGTTTCGTAGCAGACAATTAATTCTACCTCCATAACAGAAGTAGATATTAGCATCTATTTGATCCTTTTTCACAAGATAGCCCCTCCAGTAAGCATGTAAATATATGCAATACAAGCATCCTGTCAAGTCAAAACCTGAATATCTAATCACCTTTAGGTGACCAGACCTCCAATATGCGATCATGTATTTTTTGATTTTCTACAAATACCGCATTACTCTTTTTACAATTTTCTAGTGCATTAGTCCTAAGTTACTTAAATATTTATCTAACATCCCTACTATGTATGCTATATCCGAGTATGCACAAATCTTAGCATACATAAGACTCCCTACAACCGACGCATAAGGAAATTTCTATATCTCCTTTATCTCAAGTTCAAGATGTAGACATTACTACAAACTAAATTTGTCACCCCCAGACACATATGTGTCACCAGGTACACAGTTATGCATGTCATATCATATGAGCACCTTTTCAATATAAGTATTTTGTGAAAGTTCGAGAATACCCCTTGAACGATCATGTCATATATGTATGCCTAAAATAAAGAATAGTTTGCTAAAATCTTTCATTTCAAAATTACTTGATAGAAATGACTTAGTTTTCTACGACAGACTTTTATTATTGCTTGCTAGCAAAATGTCATCTACATACAAGACATATATAACAAACTTTATCTTACTAAACTAAACATATCTGCATTGATCAACAGGGTTCTCCTTAAATCAAATAAAGTAAACAACTTATCAAATTTCTGATACCACTGATGCGACACTTGTTTTATACCATAAATAGATTTCTTTAATCTACATACTAAGTCTTTGAGTCCTCAGACTTAAAGTTCTCCGTATATAGTCTCCTCAATTTCTCCATTGAAAAATACAGTCTTTACGTCTATTTGGTGAAACTCCAAATCATAAGTGTCATGATTACCCTAAAGGAGTTGTTCTCCAAAACAGAAAAAAAAGTTTCCTTGTAATCAAGGTTCTCCTTTTGAGTAAATATCTTGGCAACAATGTGAGTCTTATAGTTTGCAACATTACCCAGTGAATTTCATTTGGTTTTAAATATCCATTTATAACCAACTGACTTTGTACCTTCGAGCAATTTGACAAGTTCTCAAATGTCATTGTCTGTGATAGACTTCATCTCTTCATTCATAACTTCAATCCACCTTTTGAGATTAAACATTATTTGACTTCTTGGAAAGACATAAGATTACTTTTCAATCCTATATTAAACTCATGCTCCTAGAGATAAGCATAATCACATAAAACTGTAGATCTCTTTTTCCTAGTAGATCTCTTTAAAGCCACTTGCATTTGAGGTAGCTGAGGTACTTGCTTATCCATGTAAGAAAAACACCTCAACCAAAGTGGAAGGCCCCTCTATTTGCATTAGAGATGACACATGAATATCTTGGTTTACCTACCACTGGATGTGCAACTTCCATAATGTAGGGTATAGAAGTCATACCACTACTTATTACACTTGCAGTAACCGCTACAAGATCGCTAATACTTTCCTCCTCAAATGATATATCCCTAATCTTAGTGCCCCCACTATCTTCAATAACTTTGACATTTTATGTCTCAAAAAAGGTAAAATTTATAGCCCCTAGAGTTTTCAGAGTAACTTACAAAATAACAACTAATAGTTCTAGAGTCCAGTTTCCTTTCATTAGGCCTATAAGACCTAACTTTAGTTGGATAACCCTAGACATATAAATGTCTAATGTTAGGCTTTTTACTCATCCACAACTCGTATGGGATTTTAGACATTACCTTACTAGGTACTTTATTAAGTAGGCATACTACAGTCTTAAGTGGCTCACCCCACAAAGACTCTAGTAAAAAAAAAGTCATCATACTTCTTACTATATCTTTTGGGATTCAATTTTGTCACTCAGCTACACCATTCTGACTAGGAGTCTCTTGTATGGTGTATTGAGGGACGATCTCACACTCAGTAAGGTAATTTATAAATGGTCCAGAACATTATTCACCTAATCTTGATATTGATCATAGAATCCACGGTCAGATTTGAAGGTCTTAATTTTTTTTATCTGGTTGATTTTTAACTTCAACTTTGAACACATCAAGTGATTGCAACTTCTCATAGACCAGGTATAAATAGTCATATTGTGAATGGTCTCGTATGAAACTAATAAAATATGTATGTCTATTACAAGATGTCTTAGGAAATGATCTACATATATTCGTATGTATTAGTTCTAAGACTTACTACATCAGTTTGCACCATTATTTCTTTTGTTAGATGTTTTTCCCTTAACACACTTTATGTAGACGTTAAAGTCTAATATATCAAGGGGATTGAGAATTTCATATAACGTTAATCTTTCTAAGCGTTGTTTGGATATATGTGTCTTAAATGCTTGTACCGTAACATTGATAAAGTTTCATTAGTCAAGTTGCGTTTTGCACGTATGATATGCATTATTTCATTGTCACTAGGAGGTAATGTATTTAATCTATATACCTTATCAATTAAGGAATCATTATCAATTAACATTGAATTTAGAAAAAAATACTAAATATTTTATTTTTTAAATGAATAAAAATTATATGATTTATCCAAACAAGAAATACCAATTAAATTTAGTCTAAAATACATAATAATAAATGTATTATTTAAATCTAGAAAAATATTACTCCTAAATAAAGTCTAAAAACATATATTGTCTCTACTTTAGCCTTCTTGTCATTGCCCATATAGGTGTATCTTTCACCATCAAACAAAAGTCAGTTCTTAAAATAATCTTGTATAGTGACACTTAAATGAGTAATAACACTAGTATTTATCCATCAAGTGTCAGATAAATTAACTTCTAAACTAATAAACTTGAAAAGTTTACCTTTTTTAGCATGCTAGTTGGTGTATTTAAGACAATCTTTCTTTATATTGTCTTTTTCTTATAAAAGAAACAAGTAAATTTCTTATCTTATTTCTTTTGCTCCTTACAGGCAGAAGCCACATAATTTGCAGCTTGCTTATATTTTCATTTAATGTTCATCATTTTCCTCTTCTTGCTCGAACCTTGAGAGATGAATGTTAAGTGAATACTCTCAGATATCTCATGTCTCAGTCTATCCTCCTTTTGCATACACTGAGCAATAAGCTCATGTAAGGTCTACTGTTCTTGTTTAGTATATATTATAGCTTATTTTAAAAGGAATGAATTATGTAGGGAGAGACATTAAAATAAAGCGCACTAACATACTCTCAAACATCTTGAGATTTTGTTCCTTTAGGCTTATAGCGAGATTAGACGCTTTCATTATGTACTCCCTTATATGTCCCTTTCCATTATTCCACATTGAGACAAGTTTCGATAAAATTGTAATTGTCTCAACTTTTTCATTCAAGGTGAAACGGGTTGCAAGTTATTTTAGGAAAGTTTTAGCATCCTCTCTTGAGATATTGAGCCTCTAATTGGTTTTGAAATAGACAATTTCATGATACTTAGACTCATGCGAATAGATAGCTTTTATTTTTCAAAGTTAGCCCTCTATTCCATAGTGCTAGCACTGGTTAAGGATGCATGATGATCATATCTCAATATATAGTCTAAGTCCATTTAACCCAAGACAACTATAATGTATTCATTCCACTAGACAAAATTAGTTCGGGTAAATGTAGGGATGTTAATAATATTGACAGTTAATATTGCGTTGAATTATAAAAGAGAAAACATTATAAGCTCGTGTCAAAGATCAGAATATAGATAAGTTTTGAATTATAACTGAATTATGCATCATAAAATATGCATATGAATAAGCTCTTAATGAGATACCAAATACATTACATTACATTTAGTTTTTGGACTATAATGTAATTTGTTAGTGATACTCTCTATTTATAGCTCATGTAAACCTTAGTTGGCTATGTACTATGTCTTCCTTTAAACCAACATATTATGCTCATAATTTATACTTTATATGAGCTATCTATGTATGTCTGAGTCCATAGCTCATAATGACCTTAATGAACCATGTAAAATATTTTCCTTTGGACTAAGATATTATATACTTGATTGACAAATTTGTTCCTTATATTCGAGTTATCTTTAAACATATATCTAGCATAAAAGTAATTTCCCTTTGGGTCAATTACTTTTAGCATAGATATGTATTTATCAACACAAAATGTATTAAATTTACCTAATTTCACTTTGGTGATAAATAGTGATAGTCATATGATCCCTGATGACAGTCGAGTGCTAGACTAACAGTCGATTGATGCAAAGTATCAATCAATTGCTAAGGCTACTATTCTCGAATTAGTCATGATTAGTAGATTGTTGCACTTGACTATTGGTAATAGTCGGGTGAGTTGATCGACTAAAGAGCTTACTATGCTCAGGTTGAGCCACAGTAGTCAACTAATACTTAATGGCAATTGACTGATTATGAAATCAGTTGAGTTTGCAACCAATTGGCAAATCTTCTATGTCCAACCCTATGACCAACTGTCGATTGGTGTTAAACAGTAGTTGATTCATGAAAGCAATCGAGTGCACCAATCAATTTATAAACCTTCTGTACATGACCTTAAACATATCAATCAATTGGTACTTAATGACAACCGATTGATTGATGAAGTTAGTCTAGTGCCCCAATCGACTCAAAAACTTTGTGTCCAATTTTTCACACAATAGTCGACTATTGTTGTATAATAATCGATTGATAAGATCAATCAAATGTCACAATCGGCTAAAAATATTTTTGTTCGTTATTTTTGGCAAGTCTATTGTTGAAGCACAATAGTCGACTAATATCGACACAGTTCAATTATTTCAGATCAAATGCTATGGTTTTCCTTGAAATAATGACGGTTACAGTCGTTTTTCATGTTCTTCACAAAAAATATGAGAAATTCAAAATTAGCATCAAATTCTAAATTTTCTTCTCTATTTTTTTTTTACAATCAAGCATCATTTTACATCAGTAGATCAAAATCTAGCATAAAACAATCAAAAAATCGACGAAAACCCTAACTTTATGGCTATAAAATTGATGAAACGACGTGTGGCTATGATAACCACTTGAAGAAGTTTTCTTAATCATGAATTCTACAAGAAAGTTCTAGCGACCATATGAACTCGAAAAGAAAACATGTAGAGGGTCTAGTAGCATTGAATTGTACCATGCAAATTAAAATAAATAACATAAAGACGATGAAGCTTAATGCAGTGGATTGGCCATTGTCTTAGTATTGTCCATGAAATCTTATGATCCTGAGAAGAAGAAGATGTGGATCTTCCATAGAAATTAGGGTGATGGTGTTGTACTCTCCTCATCAATAAGAAGCAGGGAGATCTCATATTATCCTATCCTAGGGACCACACTCAAGTAGCAAAATGTGGAATCCGTCACCCAGCGGCCCCATACGTTCAACCCCACGACTATTTATGAGGAGGTAAATCCGAAAATTATAGTTGGCTAGTGCGGGAGAGGTTTGTTTTTCCTTAACTTTACTAAGATTTGAATACTTACCTTATGATAACAACTCTACTCCACACTAGCCAACTCAACCCTGTCCCAGGGGCTAGGGGACCACACTCTATATATATATAGTAATGGGTCTGATTCTATTATCAGCTTATCATTAATAACAAAGTGTGAGTTAACATATTCTACACATGAAAAATCACATTCAATAATACAGACCCACAGTTACATCAATTAGATTACTTAATGAGTTTGTTTGTAATTATTTAAAACAGTGTATTACAAAACAATATATAAGCCTACCGAATAGCGAGATAAAATCCAATAATGCATTCTTCTTATCAAAATCATAGGGCTTCACTGCATTCTCTAGCCCACTCTAGCTTTTCCCATTAACTTGTGTATGTTCTAGCATATGCAATCATTTTAGACAGTTCGACTTCATTTATTATGTGGAGATCAGTATAATGTAAATAAAAAAATTAATGATAATTTCAGTTAGCATCTTTGATTATCTCTAGGTGACCGGCCCGGTCCCATGAAAATTTTCCATCGGCCACTAGAATAAATCGAGAAGCGCATATGATGACCAGCCAAAAGTCCAATATAATGTAAATAAGGAACCATATTGATATCAAAAAGATAATGATGGGAAAAAATAATCCAACAACTGCCAAATTCAATTAAAAATATATCTTTACTTCACAATTATTTTACCTTCTCACTTGACCAAGGAAACGTATTGACATCAAAAAGGAAACAATTGAAGAAATATATCAACAATTATTTGGCTTGGCTACAAAGGCGTCTAAACTTCATAAGTACTCCGCCTTCATTTGATGGAGCCAAGTTTTTTTTCGATTGAGAAGAATAACGCAGTCAAAAATTTAATTTTATTATAAATTATTAATTTTTATAATTGGTTAGAAAAATCTATTAGATTTTTATTAAGATAATTAACATTTTATTAGAAAAATTAATATGTTATTTTATAAAGATTAGATTGTGTTATTAAATTGTAAATGGGGTTAAGATCACCAGTAATAGATAAGTTTTAGAGTTAATATATTTTGAATTTTTTTGTGTCTAGATAAGAATTGATAACTTTCTTCTGAGTAAAGATTATATCTTTATACTTTCACTATGTTGCATCACAAAACTTTGATGATTTTCCTCTCTTTCATTTGGGGTTTGTTATATATATAGGTCCTTATTTTTTCAGAATTTGAGCTATAAAATTTTATGTATAAATTACTTGCTAAGACCCTCTTATTTCTAAAATACCTTCACTCAGTTGTGTGAAATTAAGTTTTATCAAAATTTAACTAAATGTTAAAAAAAAATTAAAAAAGAAAGAAGATAAAGTATCTTATGATTATTTAATACTAGTAATGTGAATTTTTAAAATTATATGTACCTGACCAAGATTTGATTAAAACTTTACTGAGTGTTAAAATAAAAATACTAATGTGTAAATTTTTATCATTTAGTTACTAATGGTTACAAGGATATTAAATATATCTCTAACAAAACATATCAATAATAAAAAGTAATGTTTAACCAAGTTTTAACTACCATTTAGTATAAAATCTAATTGCATACTTACAACTTATCCACTAAATATAAAAATCTCATATTTGATTCAACAATAATATTTCAAAAGATTTATTTATTGTATCTAAAAAGGAATTTATATATCTCCATAATAATATAATATTATCTACTTTAGGCCTAAATTTTCATGACTTTACTCTTAGATTTTACTTAAAATGACTCATGTCAATGGTAATATCTTATATCCTTTTAAACTCATGATCTTTTTATATTTTTCTAATATGAGACTTTTATTGAATCTCTAACAATTCTCCCCTCAAATAAAGGATCACTATTACTCTCATAGTCTGAGTCTCCCCACGAGCATCCAGTCACCTTGACCTGCTTCAGATCTTTACCGCGAGCATCTAGTCACCTTGACCTACTCTGGGTATCCCCACAACTTCGTTCAAGGTCACCCCACATGACATTTGGTCTGGACCATGACTCTGATACCATATGTTATGTCCAAAAGAATATTCACATATCTCCACAGTGATATAATATGAGATATCTTACATACTTTGGACCTAAGTGCTCATAGTTTTACTCTTAGACTCTACTTAAAAAGATCTCATATTAATAGAGATATCTTACATCTTTTTAAATCTAGGATCTTTTTCAATATGAGATCTTGATTTAATCCCAACCATGTTAATTCTATTTAGATACTTGTTTAAATTTTAATTGACTATCAAAATATATTATATAATTTTTGAAAAATGTAATCAATGATTCTTAATAATCATAACATGAATCATTTTTTTTTATTTTCTTTGGTACTCAACTAAGCATTACTTAAGATTTGATTTGTACGAAGATGTAAGCTTTGGTTGAGGTATTTTAATAATAAAGAACCTGAGCAAATAATTTATGAAATGGAGCATTTTTAGGATAAAAATTGAAACAAAAACTATTTTTGAGCAGATGCCCCGGATGCAGATCCTGAATAGCAAGAGGCAAACATGCTCATTACTTCAACATATGGTGAAACTTTAGAGACATCTGCAAAAATAGTAAATGGTAGTCACAAGTTTGGACTAAACTTTTCAAGTTGTTAGAGATTGATTTAAATTTCTTTACGAGTTTCCATTCCCAAAGCAATGAATCAACAGAGCACATCAATTGATTATTTGAGCTTTACTTTACTTGAGGCATTGTATGAACACTCATCTAGACTGGGCAAAGTTAATAGATATGGCCCAATTCTTCTACAACTTGCAACAGAGTGAGGCATAAGGTAACACTTACCGCCAATGCTTCAACTTATAAGAGTCCAACAATCTTTATGCTAGCTAAAGAGTAGACAAACAAACTAATATTTTGAGGATTTATTTATAAAAACTGCCAAGAAAATAAAGAAATGAACAAATAAAAAGAGCCAAAATGTAGAGTTAAAAAAAAAAAAATATGATATAGCAAAACTCCTCCCCAACAATAATTGTCCTAGCAAAAAAAAAAAAGGCATAAGAGGTTAGTAAGGAGGTACAAAGATCCCACCTCAGCATCAATTTTGTGGATGAGATATCTTATGAAGCGCAACTTCTGTCCAAGTAAAAAATTTATCAGTCACCCCTGAGGCTATGGTGTAATAGAAGGACGTCAAATTGCTATTTAAATATTCATAGTTTGATCTCCAGCTACGACATATTTATAGAGATTTTTCCTCTAAATGGGACGCATAACCACAAAATGTTGGGCTTCTAGGCCACCCGCTACGAGCACTTTTTGATTTACTTTAGTGACCAATGGAAAATTTTTATAGGACCAAAACGATCGTCTCAAATTCAGTATTACCTGGCTCAACATACAAAAAAAAAAAATTTGATCAGTAGTGCATATGAGCGCCCTCAAACCTTATCATAAATTAAAACTCAGATAGATACATGCCTAATCACGCACAAATTATCATTGTCACCTTCAATAAAAACAGATGCGTAGTACATCATTACGGATAAAGTCATTCGAAGAAAAAGGGTTCCAAACTGCATCAAATTATTCAATGCAGTTGGAAATTTTACTAGATACTAAGGCAAATTCAAATGAGAGGCTATCTTGTTGTAATTCACCAAACACATCAAGTGTTATAAGGAGGAAATGCACCGAGAACATCACAAACTTAAGTTGGGGAGAATGTCACGACCACAAAATTTTCAAGTCCAAGTGTTACAACCCACAAAATTTCAAGCCTAGGGAGATTATTGATCCGCCCTTTGGCTCACCCTCCTAATTCATGATCATTCTTTAAATTTTTTTCTGAAATCTTATTAAAAAAATATTTAAATATTTTTATAAAATTTATAAGTATATAATATACAGTTTTGAATTGAATTGATCCTAATCATTTATTTATTCAGAAGGAATATACATGCTAATGTCTCTCTTAGACATCCTTAAAAATAGAAACCATTCTTTACTTGATAATGCTCTCCAGTAAGCTAGGCTTATTTAGAAGCTTATAAAGGGTGATTATTGAACGATGCTAAAAACATACCTATGACGCAACACTTGTGATGGTCAGCTATATGCCTGTAATGCGAGCTGCTTCCAAATACAACAAGATTCACCGATAAAAAAGGGAGACGCACTTAAAGATCTGATAATATCATTGTTATATAAAGTGATTACATGCATACTTCTTGTAAAGAATACTACTATATGAGTGACCTTTTGATCATCCTTCCTTTTCTATCAAACTTCGAAGTGCTGTAATATGGCGTGCCTGTGATTGTATCATTTAACAATAGGGGGAACTTTTCTCTCTGCAAAAAAGTTCGAGCACAAGACAGCTCTATGCCCGCCGTCTCTTCTTCTCTGGTGTTTCATGAACTTGAGTTTTGACTCCGTACATTTTCAGTTGGAGATTCTCAAAAGCCTCAGAAACTGCCTCTACCTATTGGGTCAAAGTTTAAAACGTGAAAGAAATGAATCAGCCAAGGAAAATCACATGGAAAATAGGTATATGCCTTGTCTATGTGCTCATACCAATTCTGGTTTCTTGGCATAAACTCTCACAATTCTGTCTTGACAGCATGCAGGCAGAAGGTGGCTGATGCGATCGTCTGTGATGTTAAATTTCTCCTCACTGTAATAATCCTGCCAGCGCTTCATATATTAGCCAAAAAGACCAAATGACAGCTCTCGAAGCAACAAAAGTATTAATGTGTCGCTTGGAAGGATTTCATTTTACTTGCATAATATAAGCCTGATCATTAGAAATAGTTAGCACCATTTAATTAGCATGGCTATCAGCTGTCTGTAGCTACAACTAATTACGGTGGGAAACTCCTGTGGGGCCGGGCTGGACCGGCCACATCCAAAATTAGTCGACTACATGTGGCAACTAAAAAAACAAACTAATTACAGTTTTTAATGTATGTTAATTTAAGAGAACTGGTCCTTTTATTTATACACCTTATACACAATAACAAAGCTTGTTTGTTTAACTAACGACTTGCCAAAATCATAACTCCAACGGAAATTAAGCTCACCTAGTGTTCAAAATGTGTATTCCTGAAAAAACTAAACAAGGAACATAATATCTAGAGTCAAATGACTAAAACCTATCAAGTTTGGCTCACTACTTCTAGTTAACTCAGCTTTGCCCAATTAACTATTCCCCTGTCCCATCACGGATTCAGTCATTACATTTAACTACCAAAAAGACTAAAATGTTCCATAACAATTTGCATTGATTGAACATCAAAGTTGGAATGCTCAAAAATAATCTTTAGATATGAAAACAAAAGTTGTTACCTTGAAAAAGCTGATGCTGGTCACATACCCATGCAAAAATGTAATGAGAACTTCAGTGTCCAACCAATGAACTAGAGTCTTATGAAAATCACCAAATACTAAAGCATTATTTTGATACCTCTCAAGAGGGTTATGTTTCCCTCGAGTCAAATCAATTTTGACATTGCTCACAACAATATCTTCTGCCTTCAAATTTATTCCATTAGCTTTCTGCTAAATGCAAAAGTTTTAGGATGACTGTCAGTATGGTAGTTTGAATCATGAAGTGACGCTTCATAAAAACAACTGTACAGATTCGTTTAAGAATGGATTACCTGAGAACATATAATATCTTGTGGAGTGATGTTCTTGAAATGCTCTAGTTTCTCCTTTGGAACAGCATATTCATTGCAGAACTGCCAACAGGAGAGAAGACATGTAAATCAAGCTGCTATGATATCACAGAACAATTGCATCTTCTTTACAAATTTTTGCCAAGCAATTGAAATAGACGTACATGCTCAGTGAACTTTGGGTGTTATAAAAAGTTAGGAATCCAAGTAGTCGCATTTTCAAGATAGATTTTCCTAAACAATGGAATTAAGGAGCTTCCGGTCGGCTTGCAGCTCATGCTGCAACGAGAAGGATCTGCAAATTTGCTATTCTACTTCTGCATCTCAAGCAAATGAATCTTTATGCAGTTCATCCGTTCTTGTTCTCTAAGGCTCAGGAAGAGAGATTTTCCAGACTATATGAATCCAAAGTGTTAGCTCCTATGAGAGAGCATAGCTACCAATTGAAATATAGATCAAACACAAAATTGATACTTCTTTTAACCAGGGGTTATGGGGGCTTAGTGGCATAGGCTTCCTGCTAAGGAGATTATGTAGGAAGCTATCGGAGTTAATAACCATTTCTCAAAGTCTCAAAATATTAGCATTCAACCAAAAAAAACAAGATTAATGGAAATAACAACTGAAAAATTAAAGAAATGTAATTTCAAACACCCAATCAGTCCTCTTTTCCTCCTCCCTTGACTTCCTCCTCCCTTTCCAGTAACAGAGTCAAAATAAACAGAAATAAACATTCCAAATCAAGAGCAACATAGAAATATCATTATCAACTGTGGGTCAATGATCATGCATATAATAATCAAATTAGTTAAAGCATCAGACTACAATCACATTGGATAATGCAAAGATATATAACCAGTAGAGTGCCACTATTGGGTGTGTTTGGTATGGTAGAATCGAATGGAATGGGAATGGTATTAAGAATTAAATGAAATGGAATAAAGAAGATAATGATCCACTCCTTTGTTAGTTGCAATAATGAAATGGTATGCCCAGTGAAATTATGCCTTCTATGTCTGACGTGTTTGGCCATTTGATTCCTCTGGTCAATTTGACCTACTTAGTTTGTCTGGTGTATTTAGCGTGCCCATTCTGACTCATTCAATCATGATACAACACACCCAGTTTAGTCAATTTAACCATCATGTTCAGATCTGTAAATTTGCTTACAACGTATTCCATTTACTTTATTTGGCTTATGTGTTGGCACTTGTCTTGTGATATGACTGTTATCTCATTTTGTTCTTATGTCTTTGATTGTCACATCTAGCTCATCGGATTCGCCCAGGCTACCTGACCTGAACAGCCTACCTAGTCTTCTAATTCAGCCAGCCCTGAACAGTTCAACCAAGCTATCCACTTCACTCATTTTATTTATCTAAATTTTAGTTTGAAATAATAAGTCGACTAGTAGTATTATATTTGATAGAGGTGAAATAAAATTTTCCACCTCAAATTCTCAATCATCAAATTTTCCATCTACCTAATGCATCCCAACATCATGCAAGAAATAAGAAATAAAACAAAATTCAGACATCAGCAGAATAAAACTTTGGATGCAAAGATAGATGGTTGCCTGATATAAATCCCTACGGCGTATGCGCTGGATTATTTCTTTAGATTCTTTCAGTTTTTTGCTGTCAGCAAACTCAATGGTTTTTAATATTGTGTCGTCCAACTGTCACATAAATGATAACCAAGTAAAATGCATTTGATAATATATGAAGTAATAAATGTCCTATAATAACAACAAAACCTTCCAGTATTCAGCAGGATCAAAGGGATAAGAAGATATTTTCAGGTAACCATTAGCTTTTACAAGTGCATCCACAGCCATTAGTTCGATGCTCTGAAAAATGTAACAGAAGCAACTAAGTGAATACTTGTGCCATCAAGGCAACAATGTCAAACTGACAAAGCACAACTTTAATAGGTAATAAAGGACAATTAATATTAAATGGACAACTAATTCTATTTCAAGAAAATGAGAACTGAATGCTTTATTTTAACACATTCATCTTACCTTTGGTTTATGAAATGGAATAGAGAGAGGAATAGCATGATGATTCTTAGGGAATGGAAGTGATAAAGAATGGGATAAAAATATGTATTCTTCAGTTTTGTTCATGAAATGAATAGAGATGGAATAGGATTGTGATTCCTAGGGAATGAATGTGATAAAGAATTGAATAGAATATATACCCTATAGTTTGGTTCATGATATGAAGTAGATGGATCATTTTCGTTTTGTAAGTAATAAAAAAGGAATAAATCACCATGATGATAAAATATCCCTTCAGATAATAAGATTCACTGATTACACACAGGCATAAGTTTCAGAAACAAACAAATAAATTGGAGGCTCATCACAATTTCAAACCTAAACTTAAGACAACTGGCTCATTAGCAATTACTGATTTCATTAGGGATTTACATGACCATTTGGCTGGCGTCAGAGATTAGCAGATGAAACCCATCTTACCAGTTCAACATAGAATAATTCTGGAAAGCTAAAACTCTGACGAAATTGATAACGTAAAAAGCTGAATGAGGATCACTAAGACTGACTACACAGAATACAACTTTCAAATGGTTGAAGGCAATTTAGAAAACATGGCAACTCTGTTGATTCATCTCTTCGGTGTTATAACCTATCAAGTTGGTTAATGTGAATGTGTTTTGGGTCCAAACAAGGCATTTCTGTATGAAATCAACGAATTTTACTAAGAAACAAAAGAAGTTTTTAACCAGTCGCCAAATGAAAGCATCTGGTACAATGTCCCATGTATTAATGAGTAAAGGAGCAGTTATGTACACAATCATGCAGAAATACAAGACAGAAGTAATTAGAAGAGGATTGTAAAATAAACAAACCTTTACTTTGGAGTGAGTATACACAGTCCTGTGAAGATCAGCACGTGCCGAAAACAATTTGTGAATACTGAGGTCTGGTACAAAATTGAAAAGCAAGATGACAACTAAAACATTAAGAAAATTTAAAATAGAACACTATGTTACTCACATTCTTTTGCTGGATAGCATATCTCATCACCCATAACACGCATCCCTTCAAACAATCTGCAGAAACAGATAACAAATGGGGAAGTAATAAGCATAAATTCTTGAGCGATATTGAGCTGACCTTATAAACATGGAAGGCAACTAGAAAGCTATATGCATTCAAATATGGTAATTTCTATAGTTCAATTATGTCACATCTTCTTAATGATTCTCCAAGCTAATGAGGATCAGTCCTCAGATTCTCAAATTCAAACCCACAAATCATGTAGATGCATAAGGGTGAACCAACCTATTTCCCTCCCACTCAACTTCATGTCTTTTCTTCATGATGAGTCTATACTAACTAGGCACTTGGCCTTCAGTTTTCATTTAAAAAAAAAACAATCACCAATTTTTCATATCCACAATCATGAATATTGTCAGATCAATGATATATGTGCATGATTTGAATGCTTGCCTAAATATTTGAACAAAAATTTTGAGAAATGAAACAACTCAGAACACCAAGTCTTATCAACAACAGTTGAGGTTTTAAATTACTATGTCCTTGGATCAGGTACCACTTATGCAACAAGATAGATTGATCTGCCTTATGTATCTTGTTACACTTTCATTTAAATTTTAAAATGTGAATTTATTTTTATGTTTAGAGATTAAATAAGTTGAATTTAACCAAAATCTTGGTTTTTGGTGCCTTGATTGAGGCAATGTTAGTATACTTTGGAGTCTATTTGGTAGGCATTGTGATCACAATTGTGTGGATTCAAACATCAGGTTTAAATTTGAACTCAATTTGACCAATTTTGAAATGAACCAAGATTACTTTAGGTTAGTCTGATTTGGTCATATTTTCTGATGTAGTCCGGAAGTTTTAGAAGTGAACCAACTTATTGATCCCTCCTGATCTCACCACTCTTCATTCATGTTACTGTTGAATCCAGATCGTTGGAGGTTGCATGACTGGTGCCACTGGTAAGCCATGTCACCTCCACCTTGACTAGCAGCTAGCCCATTTACTTCTCCACTACAGATCTTGCTCGTTGATTCCTCGACTTTGTAGCACCACCTGCCCCATTTACTTCTACACTTCCTCTCCTTGTCCAATAATTTTTTTCTCCTCTTAGATTCTATTCACACTTCCCTGATTTTTAAATTAAGCAGGTTGCCTACCCAAATTGTGACGCGACACCATGCAATCGGACCTTGGCCAACAATCAACGGATTCCACCCTCCACCAGCCAACCTTACGTGCTTTTCTCTTTCTCTTTACCTTTCTTTGTTCTCTCTCTTGCACGCTGTTGTGCACTTCAAAGAGACTAGTAATTCAAGAGATCAATACCTGAGATTTGGGAGTGGCCATCCACTCCTATAGTGAGGTTGACATATTTTTTCCTCACTCCCCTTGATTGGATTCCATCTAGATCTCCCTCTTCAACTTCCCTTGATCATGAGCAGTTGACCCCTACGATGGGCAAGTAGTTCTTTGGATTTCTAAGTGTGATTCATTTATCCAGTTCTTCCAAATCTTGATTATTCATTGCTTCTACCATAATTCCAGCAAGATTAGCATGCACTTGAAGGGGATCAACTCTAATTCTATCCGGATTTGAGCATTAGTAAGTGGTGAGTTGTTGGTTATCCCTCTTGCTAGTGTTGTTGTTTCCTGTTCCTCTTGATTTTAGATGATGGTTAGATCCCTTGTTCCTAGAGGTGCTTGAATGTCGGATCATGTGATCCTAGTTGTCCCATGTGATGGGTTTTGATGCTTGTTTAGGCAATCTAAGGATTTGGGGACTATTTTGTAAAATCATGGGATTTTACTTTGACTTGAATCATGTTGTGTTCGTTGGATCAAGATTGGATCCTATGATTTAAGGTGATGCTTAATCTTGAATGTATTGTTTTTAATGAAATTTTGGGCTCTTTCTAAGTTGTCCTTGGTTTGTGTGTAGAGACTCATATGGGAGAAGCACTCTGACCTCGTTTGACTTGGTTCATCGATTCTACTTGAGGAAGGTAAATTCCTTTCTTGGTCACTATTGTTGTTCCTTGTACATGAAAGTGGCACATGGAAGACTATATATGTTGCATATTTACCATGTGGGCTATCTTATGGGGTCTCATTTGGGGAATGTTTTCAAATTATAAGATGATGCTCTAGTTACTCATCCATTAATGCTTATCTTTTAAATTGCTTCACCTTCCATTCCATTGTTGTTGCATTTTCGATACTTACATACTATAACTTACACTCCGAGATCACCTTTAAATAGCTTGTTAATTTAGCATAACAAAAACTAAATAGCAAGTCCCTTAAATTGATGATATTTTTAAATGTGAAATAACAAAATGTGAAGTGAATAAATGACTATCATAAATGGTGAAATAAATGCTAAATGGTAAATCCTCCAACCCTAGCTTTGATAGGGCCTTCTACTGAATTTGTTGCCCCCGGGGTACTGGTGCAGTGGCAGGCCATCTTCTTAGTTCCCAGGCATCTAAGGATCAAGTTCAGCTTCAATGAATTAATGGATAAATTTCCCTTAATAGACGTTTAACCTTAGAATGCTGGACTGGCCGCCCGCTGCAAGCACTTCCCGATTTACCGAAGTGGTTGGTGGGAAACTTTTGTGCCTGTCACCCAGGATTAGTTGACGTAAGCTGGATACCTGGTGTCAACTAACAAAAAAAAAAAAAAAGGCTTCTAGCCACCCATGAGATACGTGGTAGCCTGCATTACATGTGGTTAACTTTCCGTTCATTGCTATATTGTTATTCATCATCGAAGGGTTTTAACCCACATGTGAGATAACACTACTTATATAAGAGTGGATATAATAAGAGTGGATAACACTACCTAGAGAGCTTGGCTTTAGTGATATACTAAGAGTGGATCTATTGGTATAGAATAAGCATTCAAATGTGCTAAAGTGAAATGAATAGAAGTTTTAATAACTAATAAGTGATACACCAAGATTGAAAGCTAAATATATGCTTAAGTGAAGCTTTAAAGTTTAAATGTGAATCATAATTCTTGATGCCTTTGAATTCCTCAATAAAAGTATAATTCATTCATATCCTCCACTAAATTTGCAATTTTGTGTTCACTTCATGTTTTCTTTTACCTCTAGATTTGCAAAGAGCAAGTAATATAGATTCTAATAGACTTCATCTAAGGATAGAGTTGATCAAAAGATACCCAGCTGTGCTGAAAATTGATTTTGTAAATCTGTATTTTTCATTCTTATATTTTCCTTCATAGGTTTTTTACATTCACATTGTCAATATATTCTTCTAATACAAAATAATTCATTCCTTACAGCATCTTACTTTCTTTACATGGTATGTTCTTGCTTATATACAAATTTACTATTTTCCTTACAGCATCTTCGTGTCTTTTAAACTACATAATCCCTGTCTTTTGGGCATCACTCGTTTCTAATCATGCAGCCATCTAGCGAGTTGTCACTAGAAAGGCTACCTCCTAGCTCATGGAGTTGTCCCCTCAGGTCATTACAACCTCGAATAGCAATTTCACATTACATGTCTCAGCATGCAATCTTGTGAAAGATAAGAGAATATTAGAGCTGCATTATTCCATAAACAATAAAATAAGAGGATGAAGGTCTATTTTATATCCTTCCACATTAACCTAATAACATAAGACTCGACAAAATAAATGATGTTTAAAAGATAGTAGAAGTAAAAATATATATATATATATATATATATTTTAGACCTTGAACAGGTTTTGTTTATTGGACATTTATTTTAAAGTGGTCTATTTTTTATCTGCATCAATTATATATGCCAACATATCTGAAACATAAGCATCCAAGATAAACTATGCAATTATTCTACATTGTTATAATAATAATATCCTTTGTCATGTTGAAGTTAGATAATTGAATATATGATTCTCCCAAATAGAAAAATAATGCAATCATGACCAACTATCGAATAGCAACAACCCAAAATGATAACAGTTAGCAATTTGTATTAGTCACGCCAGTTATGATGTCAATATTGTCTTTATATAACTTAATGTTATATTGCAAGAGTATTTTATATGGGAGAGTGACATAGCATAAATCCTCAATATCAAACAAGAGCAAGTTATATTATTATACAAGTCATATGGATCCAGGTCAAATCATCTTAAATTAAAGTAAGCTCCATACCATAATAAATTTAATTAACTATTGAGTGTATATATTTTATCATGCTTAAATAAGAACATCTCAACTAACAATTAAGGAGGTTACATTTATTTAAATTGATTGGTTAACCACTTACCCAAAAGCTACACTTTGTTAGGAAAGGGATCAATCTATATATTATATATAATCTAACAACTTCCTCATGTATGATTTTGCAAAGGGGAGAGGGACTATTTAAGACCTGATTAGGCTCATCTAGGGATATATTGCTCAGGCTAGGAGGATTTGAACATAGAACAACTTGTTCAACTTGCACAATTAGGAAATGGAACAATCTATGCAGTTACATTTTTAACAATGTTAAATAAGATATTGCATTGGTATCATACCAAAAATAACAAAATATAACAATCAATTATAATGTGGCTTGCCTTTGAAATTGAAAATTGCAGCCAAGGCCACAAGCTCTGCAGTCACGAGCAATATAATCAAACCTGCAAGCATTGTGATTCCAGAACTAAAAAAATAAGAAGTCTTATCATTGCAGAAGTAATAAGCTTTATCTAGTGCAAAAGTTACTTGTCAACATCAATTCCATTGCGACCATTAGCAACAATGTCATACAGAAATTGCTTCTCTTTCGAACTCTGGGTAGAACATGAAAGTATGTTAGAAAAGGATTATATGATATGCTTGAGCCAGCTAAATAAAAAAGCTTACCCTTGGTACAGCAAACTTGGAGCTGGCTACTATCATTTCCTAGTATTAATAGAATTTTCACATTAGTAGTTGAACAATGACCTTGTGATAATTCTCACAAACAGAAGTTAACCCCAATAGTCTTAGAACTTAGGAGAAATAACTCTGCATTGTTTTTTTTTTCAAACAAGATCGACCAAAATTATAAGTCTATTTTTAGGAATTTAGCAAAGAAAAAACCAAAAACAGAATTAAAAATTGATGATTTTGAGAAAGAAAAGATGATGAAAACTCTGAAGGCTCTTTGATGAAAACGAGAAGAAGAGAGAGCAAGAAGAAATGAACAAATGACAATAGCAAAAATTTGGGATAGCATTATATTTGCTAGCAAAAAGAAGTTTGATACTCCTAATCCACTCTTTTCTTAAAAAAACATTATATTGCCTGATCCAAATTCAGAAAAGAGGGAAAGAGAGGATGCAAAGAATCTAGTCAAAAGCATAGATTTTGAAGCAGAACAATGCATGAGCCTCATTAGTAAAACATGTCTTTCTTTTCAAAGAAATTTGGAGAAAACAATTAATAATGCAACACTTAAAAGTGTTTGTCATAAGTGAGAAGGCTATTTGCATTCAACAGAAATGCAAAATTCATTCACAGAATTCAAACAAGCAAAAAAAAAAGATTCAATAGACATCACTAAAAACACTATGATCCAAACTGATTCCCCTTATTCAGGTCACCTAACAGGTCACCTAAATCAAATTCCAATCTGCAAACTATATTAGAACAGAACAGTGAGAAGCATAGATTAATAAGATAACATAACTGATGACCTTCCTATTAAGGCACCATCTAGTTAATCGTTGTACAAAGTATATTTAGAAAATTTCAAAAAATATAGTAGGTGACATACAACAGGAGGAAAACAATATCTCAACTATTTGACGCCAATTCCATGAATCTAAGTTGCCATTGAACTCTATATGCAGGTTATTGTTACTATTACTAGGCCATTTACATCTCCTTCAGGTAGAGCACTTTTATGTGCCTTTACTCCCACATCTTTGTAGCGTTTGCTTTATTGCTCAAGACTCTGGCTAGCATGTCTGGTGATAAATATCTTATAGTAAGATAATAGAAAGATCAAATTGGAAGAGTAACTCATGGCACCCCATAACCGTCAGCCAACAAAAGGTTAAAAAGAAAGTAAGACAAAAAGTTGGCACAAATCTCTCCTTATAAACCAAATATACTGTAGTTAAACATAACAATAAAAGGCATGAGTACTGTATTAACTCAAAATTTTCTTGAAATTTAGATGTAATTATCTTACAGAATCGTGAAATCACATCATGTACCACATATTTACATGAATTAATCCAAAAACATTGAAAGCAATTGATACCATAAAGATGCATATTATGAGAATCAAGGCATATAACTAGCACAATATTTGCAATCTTCCATTAAGAAGGCAGGAAATACACCAATGTCTTACTTTAACTTTTCTAAGATGGTCAGAATCAATTTCAATGTGGTGCTCATCAACCATGTAATCCACCAACTCTACTGACATTTGTTCATGAGACCTATAACAGTAGAGCCAAAGAATACAATCACTTATTAAGCAAACATAACACCTAAAATGTAAAAGTTATGAACAAACTCTACATGCTACAAGAAAACTTGAAACTTTGCAAAATAACTTTAAATGTGGATCTGGTAAAACTTTTCTTAATTGATGTACACTAATCATTTACATTTGCTCTAGCACTTCGTAGAAGAATTGCAATAGTAATAAAATCTCCATTAAATATTAGCAAATTGGAACGTTTTTGTCAAAATTCTGATCTTTATAAGAGAGGAGGAACATAAAATAAAGAACCTACTAAACATGTATCTGAGCTAACAGTTTGACTTAAGCAAGACAAACAAACAACATTCGGACTCATTAGCAGCTTGGGTACACAAAAGATTGGCTACTTGGAGAAAGGATTTCCTTCGTCTGGGTGGGCAAATCACTCAAATCAATAGCACCTTATCAACAATTGATTATTATCCATCTAGGTCTATGTCTTGCAAGCCTAGTTAATCAGAAAATTGAAGTAGCTTAGAAGAAACTTTTTTTTTTTTTGGTAGGTACATCTGAGACTTCAAGAGTGTCATCTGGTATCCTGAATTTGGTTTGCAGGCCTAAGATACAAGGAGTGACACGTCTTGTGAATTTAAAATTGTTCAACCTGGCACTACTCTGCAAGTGGTGTAGTAGTGTAGCAATGGCTAACGTCTTCTTAAGCATGATGGCAGTCAAAGAGACATACTTTTAATGTAGAAGTTGGATGTGCATCACGCCTGATCACAAATTGCCATTTCTGTGGAGAAGTTTTCTAAAAGTCCAAGACTTCTTGTTTCTCTAGAATCACAGTACAGGCCTACATAATGAATCATACATTACCTTCTACATTGCTGGATGAATTAGTATGCAATCAGATGTGTGAACTGTTCACTGCTTATGGTGAGAAACAGATCTTTAATAAGTTGGTTTTGCTGTTGCACTGACCTTTAGCAGACCAGTGAATGGCCCAGACATGCTGGAGTTAAGCAAAAGGGTGAGACATCTTGATCTATATGAAGATGAGGATAAATTCAGTTGGTAGTTGAATATTGATGCTAGTTATTTTCAACTAGCTCAACTTATGGAGGTTTGGCACACAAGGGTGATCCAATCGCTTTGAACCAATAATCTGGCACTCGCTAGCTCCAAAGAAAGCCCAAATCCTTGCATGGCTGGTTTTGCTTCACAAAGTAAATATGAAAGAGAAGCTCACTTTCAAAAGAGTATGTCTGCCTTACTGTGATTGTATTTTCTGTTCCACAAATATGATCAATCAAGTTTGGAAACAAAGGAGCACTTTTTCTTTGTTTTGCCAAGTAGCCAAGATCCAGAATGTCATTCTTGATAGGCTCAAAATTCACAGACACACTTCTTTCACACCATCAGCAGTGCACAAACAGCTTGCAAAAATTGGAAACACATTGATACATGGGTGACTCTACATGTTATGAACTGTCAGGGCGAAACAATTTTTAGAAACAGTGACCACTATGTTGGAAATATGTTGGAAAAGTGAGCTGACTTACTTTTGAGATGGAGCTGCAGAGCTCACTGGAAGGAGGGACAACTTCTATTTTAGGTGAGAGGATGGTAGTGATTGTCTGTTCGGTGAAACTCCACATTGCTAAATATGGATTGCAGGCTCTTGATCAATACTGTCATCTATATTACGTAATTTGTATTGGCAACATCTTTCCTGATGTTATGCTAGCCATTTTGTATTTTTTTAGGCTGATTATTACATTCAGTTTCCACTAACTAGATACATGATCAGTAAGAATATGCTTTATATTAAGTAAATTGGATGGGTGATCATGTTGTTCACTCTTATCATCTTTCCAAGAAAAATCAAATAAAATAGAGAACCTGAAGGAATGAAAGTAAGTTAGATGTGATCTCTAATTCATTACAACTGTTAGAGAAGGATTGTCTCAATATCAGTCTAAGAAAGAACTCATCCTGTCATCTCAAGATGTCAATTTAGCATGATCTTTCATGTGTACCTTTCAACAATTTGAACAAAAACCAAAATACTATGGAAATGAGAATCACAATTTAGTCTAAGATGAAACAAACACTCTCAAAAATTCATCTATCCACAAACATGCAGGATAGTAATATCATTTAAACCAAAAGCAGTTAAACAAAACTTATAAACTAGAAGAAACATAAAGATTACCACTCTGATCCAGGGAGAACTTGAGGAAGAAATTCATGTTCAAAAAGGTGACTAAAAGGTCCATGGCCAATGTCATGCAGAAGGCCTAAAATAGGAAAAAAAAAATATGAGCAGTTAGAAGATGGGAATACAGGGAGGAAATTGATTCATAGAAATCTTATTCACCTGCAAGTTTAACTATCTGGATATCATAGGAATCAATATCAATCTCTGCTCCCTGCATGCATGCATTTATAAAATAGTCATTCTCACTAGTAAGCAAACTTGGTTAGCCTGTACAAAAGATTTTACTAAAGAAGGGCACCAATCATAGAGCTATACTCATACAGCCTAATAGACACATTAGGGAAACCTAGATGTAAAGATCCAAAGCAGAGACCAATAGATTTATCCTTAGTTTGTGCCATTATTCAAAATATAAATCTGACCAAACAAATACCACCTGGTCTTAACTAACATACTGATCAGATCCAACACTAGCAATTGAACACCTTGATACTCTTTTGGAAATGCAAATCAGTATTATTAGCATACAACTCTACATTTAGTATTATTATATTCAGATAAAAATTTAGTACTATTATTATATTAATTAATATTATATTCAGATAAAAAATAATAATATTCAGTACTACTGTATTCAGATCAATGCTATTGGACTGTTATGCCAAACAGTTCGACAGCATTGATATCATGTCACTCACAGACATTTTTAAACCCTTGGTTCATCTTTGCACAATAATCAGATAAAAATTGAGAGCAGAATCATACATGGTAAGTTTGAAGAAAGCGAAGTGACTCCCCAGCAAGCCAATAAACACCTAAGGAATGCTCAAATCGTGTGTGCACGGCACCAGGATACACCAAGTATGTGAGACCTGACTTGCATAAAGGAAGGACATCAAAAAAGGCTGCAGGGAGTTGCTGCTTTGATATATACTGGAGAAGATAATCGCCACTATAACTATAAATGCATGTAAACAATTGTTACCAATGAGTTTACATTTTCTTTTGACTGTCGACTTGCTATTAAACTTAAGATTCTTAAAATCAAACAACTCTTCCACCTGCCGTTTTGTTAGTCTTGCACATGTTAAATTTGGGATACACATTCACGAGAGAAATATTTTCTTTTCACCCATAACCTGGCTCAAACGCCAAAGGCAATAACAGAAGTGACATTATTATTATATTATAAACAGACATGCATGGCATTCCTTTTGTTGCTTAAGTAAGTAACTAATATTCAAAGAGTACTGCTGCTTTAAGAAGAATATTAAAAATATCAAAAATACATGCATAGGTTATCCACTAAGCAACCTACAATCTGACTTGCTTTCCCAAATGGTACTTTTGCAGAAACAAGTGAAAGGTGAATGCAGGTAATTATCTCGAGTTAACTAACTACATATTCAAACTCAAACATAGGTTATATATAAGTGCCAACACCATTGTTTCTCTTTGGTACTTATCAGACAAACAAGAATTTGCAAATATAAGACTGACAAAGGTTTTAATGTCCCACCTAATCCAGTCCATCAGATGGGTATACTGCCTAATAATAAAGACAGATAATGTATGTTCATATTAAAGAATGGTTTACTTATCTGTCTCAACACCCTTTTTTATCTTTCTTACTAGTTAGACAAACAAGTAATGCAAAAATAGAAGCCTGCCACCACATAAACATTGTTTCCTGATATATGTATCACAAGGTCAATTTTGGTCCTTCAAATATTCATTTTATCCAGATTGTTTTCACTAACATCTATATTTTCTAGATTAGCTATAGGTATAGTACCTAATAATTAAGACAAACATTAAAAGAAAATACTAGAGTTTGGTGATTAATTATGGAAAATAATATAGTCAAGGGACCAACTTTCAACTTTTTTTAAAAACTTTATTGGTTCAATAATAAAAGAACTCCCCCAGAACTTCTAAGAGAGCCTACAGAGATAGGGGAGTACCTAGCTGCTTAAGATCTCGTAGCCTGTCATTCAAAATAAATTACTGAGTCAATATAAAACCAAATTAGCATATTGTTTCAAAAGGCAAGTTCTATATATGTCAAAAGTCACCTCTGAAACTGTTCGGTGTCAATAAACTTCAAGCTCAACTGCAATAGTAAAGCAAAGAACCCAAGTTCGGTAAGAAACCGATAAGTAATTTGGATGGACACATTGAAAGCTCAGTATTATTCAATATCTAAAAGTTCCAATCTTTGACCTTGAATGGCTAGTCACTAATGTTGTTAGAATCCAAAATTAAAAACAGAACCAGAAAGGACATATATCTGCAGGTCGTACATCGTTATCTCATTTGTTGTTTAATAAACCATGCAAGTTTTGAATATGTCAACGATTCTCAAGAAAAATAACACATTAACAATCTTTGACAAGAAGCACTAGCGATATGAAATCACAAAAACATATGAATGTAAAGTAAAGAACTAAATCGAATCAAATTGCACTGCAGAACTTTCAAGTTATTCAAATAACAGCTACGGAACATCAAAAAGAGTTAGGAATGCAAAGACCATACAAAAGCCAAATGTCGATGCCCCCATTTTCCAAGGAGCTCAATAGTGCATTGAAAGCAAAGTTGAATGTTGAGGAAGTGAAGAGAAAATTGTTTACAACACAGTTTCCAAACACATAAATTCAAACTAGAAAATTCTGATGATAGGTACCTCTGGACCAACAAAGAAGTCAACACCATACTTACTCTTAAGATTTTCAATGACAATTTCTAAGCTGGAGATTTTTTATGCTGAGACTAAGATGATGTCAAGTGTTGACATTTCACCAAGCATCAATTCAAAGTATGACTTGTTCTTTGCATGAAATTCAGGTGGCATGATGGATAAACCTGGACAGCTGCTAAACATTTACCTCCATGCCTATATTACTTCCTACTCACCTCTCAAGCTATATTGGTTAAGAGCTCTCAAGCTCCAACAAAATTTACTTTTCTTGAAAATTACGCCCAAAACCTGTCAGCACATTGACAATCATGGCGTCACTATCTCTAGCAAGCTTAACAACATTCTAACTCAAACCCTTGACTTCAACCTTAAATGCCAACCATGCGGAAATTTTTCTATAAAGGAATTTCCAAGTATGTGATTGGCCTGCACTAATTCTTCCGCTCCTCTACTTCATTAAAAAGCAATTAAGAAAAAAAAAAACAAGGAGCACAACGCTTGGAAGGCATACTCTAATACGATGGTAATTAGAAGCAGAAAATGACCAGTAAAAAGATAAAGAAAAAGAAACGCCGTTAAAGGAAGGAGTTGCAATTACAATGTCATCGAAGAAGGGAAGAAAATGCTGAATCAAAAATTTCTAGAGAAAGAAGCGCAGTTCCACCAACCACGACTTGCGAAACCGCCCAGAATTGGCCGACAAAACTAACAAGCAACTCATCTATGCCTCCAAGGCCCCAAATCGACAGGCACAGAAATCAAGAACCCCGCGGGCATCAAGAACTCAAGAACTCGATCAGAACCAAGAACTCATGAATTCGATCAGAAACCAAGACTCAAGAATCCATAGAACTTAGGTTTTACAGCTGTACCGGATCGAGAGTGATGTTCCCGTGGACGTTATCGAAGACATGTTTCAAGAATCTACGGTCGCCGGCCGCGTCGCCGTCAAGATACAGGGACGGCAGCCGCAGCTGCGGCACCGAACCCCCTTGGTTACAGTACTCACCCATGCCGTTCCTGATTCTTGGGAGAGAGCCAGAAGGACGACAAAGGGAAGGAAGGAAGGAAGGAAGGAAGAAAAGGAGTGAAAGTATTTATATCGAAAAGAGTCCGGAGGCAAAGAACCGCTTGCTAGCCACCGTGGGCCGGATAACGTAGGCTAATGAACGGCTTTCTGTTGGGGTGGATGCGATCATGCGAAATTATGAATTGGGGATTTTAAGTGTTTTTTATATAATTTTTTTTCAAATTAACTTTAGTTGAAAATAGCTATTTAACTTATTTGTAGCGTATGTAAAGGATGTTTATGACAATATATCATAATTTTATATAAATAATAGCATTAATAGGAGTGCACATGAATGCGAAGCTTTGATTATCTGATATATTTTGTAGCTGATCTCGTCGGGAAGCTGAGTTGGACGGAGGCGGTCGTGCTATCGCTGGTGTTGACGAAAAGTCACCTAAACGCACGAAAAAGGCTCTACACGAATGGCTGACGAAGCTGCAGAACCTGCACACACTCGGACAAGTCCATCTTACGTTAGAGGCCAGAAACCAGGGAAAAAGTCCCCGGGTCAGGCTCTTCGATGCTCAAGTCAGGTACTTTTTTCCCGGAATGTAAGAGATAGTACGAAAAATGAAAGATGAGTAAGAAATGATGAGTGAACGTACCTGCGTAGGGACTAAACCTCCCTTTTTATACCGTTGTGCATGTTTCTGGAGTCTGGCGAGTGTCAGGGAATATCGAGTGTCAGGTTTTGTCTGGAGGTGGTGGACACGTGGCTCTCTCCTGTAGGCTAGCAGAGGAATCGGAGGGCAGGGAGCCTCCAGACCGTTAGCATATTCCCTAACATATTCTGATTATCTTCTGACAAGCGGTTACGATTCCTTGGCTTGGTTGTCGTCTAGTGCTGCATATCCCAAATTGTAAGTCTTGACTTGTCTTGCCTTAACATGCATCTGACCTGCACTTCCTTTTCCCGACCTGTGAGTCTTGTCTTGTCATGCATTAACCTGAGTTCGACTTGTACTGCCTTTTCCCGACATGTATATCCTGGCCTTCGAACGTAGGCCTGTAGATCCTAAGCCATAGCCGCTCAGCCCTATCATTCCCAACCTGTAAGTCTTGTCTTGTCTTGCCTTAACCTGAGTCCGACCTGTACTGTCTTTTCCCAACCTGTATATTCTGGCCTTCGAACGTAGGCCTATAGATCCTGAGCTGTATCCACTCAGCCTTGTCGTTCCCGACCTGTAAGTCTTGTCTTGTCTTGCCTTAACCTGAGTCCGACCTGTACTGCCTTTTCCCGACCTGTATATCCTGGCCTTCGAACGTAGGCATGTAAATCCTGAGTCGTATCCGCTCTGCCCTGCCGTTCCCGACCTGTAAGTCTCATGACCTATAAATCCCGACCTTTGAACGTAGGCCTATAGAGTTCGAGCTGTACCCACATAGCTCTGTCATTCCCGACCTGTATCTCCCGGCCTTCAAACGTAGGTCTGTAGATCCTGAGTGATATCCGCCCAGCTATGTATATCCCGACCTGTATTTTCTGACCTATATAACTTACCCGGCCTTGTTTGGCTCGGTATTCCTCTGGCTTTGTTGTTTTTAACCTACTCCTGAGTCATCCGGTTCATCTGGTTCCGTTTTAATCCTGTTTTAACTTGGATCCTTCCGGCCTTGCCCTTCTTGCTCCTGTTTGACTCCTGACCTCCATGTTCCCCTAACTTCTGACTGTCACGTCCCCCTGACTTCTGACTGTCATGTCCCCTTGACTTCTGACTGATCAGCCCTCTCCCTGGGCCCCTCCAACACGCACCGTATCACAAGCCTCCCCCACAAGTCTAGTTGAAGGAGGCGTTAGTCCGACTGACTAGACCTCCGTCTGATTTCTGACCTTCTTCCTCTTTCACAGTAAATGTGCCACATTTCCCCATGCTTTGTCTCTTAGGATACCCCACCCACTGGAATGCTCTATCAATCCCGAGGGCTAATTGCTCCATTATCATGGGGAATAACCTCTGTTTTAACTCCCGTGTCTTTAATTCCCTTCGTCCCGGTCCTTTAAAAAGGCAACTGGGTACTGTGTCTCTCATAACTTTCTGCTCTAGTGTCAATATGAGTTCACTTTCTCCTGACGGAACCGACCAATATTCTCTTCAGCCTCGACTAGACCTACTGGTCCAACAACTGACTCAGAAGGAAAAGGAGTTGGATGAGATGATACTAGACCGAGACCAGAGCAAGTCAACTGGAAGTTAACTTGTCAAAGGTTCGGTCGACCGAACCTCCTGATCGGTGGACCGAACCCCTATCAATCAACAGTCAGCCGTCAATGCCACGTCAGAAGGCCACGTCAGAAGTTGACCATTGGTAAAGCTGATCGGTTGACCGAACCTCCTGATCGGTCGACCGAACCAAAGCATATCCAGAGACTGAGTCGAGCACTATGATCGGGCCAACTCAGCGAGAGACCATTGACTGATCGGTCGACCGAACACAAGGATTGATTGACCGAACCCAATCTTGATCCACACAATCTGCATCTGGACGGAAGAATGGGCAGGTACAGCAGGTTCGGTCGACCGAACTTGGGGATCGGTCGACCGATTCCTCTCGAGTCAAAACCTGATTCCAAAGATCAGGTTATCCGATAAGCTCTAGAACCCCTATATAAAGGAGGATCTCGGGCAGCTTAGAAGACAACGAAAACGAACGAATCAAACTCTTGTAATCTCATTCTTTGCAACTTCTATGCTTTTCAAAGTGTAAAAGGCTTCTCCGCCTTCAGAGAAGGAGTTTCTTACTGCGCTTTTCATCGCCCTGGATTAACAACCCTCTTGGTTGTAACCAGGTAAAAATTCTGTCTCTCTTTTTCTTTTATTGTTATTGTAGTTGCATTAATTTAGAGTTGAAAGCTTTGAGAAGGGTATAGTTTTAACTTGCATGCAATTTACCCCTCTCTTGTCGGTCCCCGCTGCACCAACAATATGAAATTAGTTGACTTAATCTAATTAAGATTTAGATGGTATAAAATGAGTTTGAGAATTTTTTCAGTGTTCTCACAAAAATTAGGTCATTGAAATCACCTATAATATGGTGGCGTGGTTTGATTTAAGAGAAAGGCGGGGTAAACTTTTTTGCTTGATTTAGGGAAAACCATGAAACTTCCTTAATTAGTGCGAAATGTCGATGTTTATGAGTGAGTTTTCTGGGTTATCTATCTATAGATTATTAAACCGAGTGTGTGATTCAAGACCATGCTTCTTTGTTAGAATATATAGTAATTTTAAGCTGTTAGACATTGAGTTCAAACTCTATCCATGGCGTATGCTTCATCTAACTATTCTAGCATATATAGGAAATTATAAGGCAAAGATTAACCTATGTTTAAGGCAAGTATGTGGAGGGTAAATTCAATAAATTTGTGGAACTATATATGAAACATGTGCCACTAATATAGTGGGGTTGATTGTGCGGAAAATAGGAAGTTGCAAAATGTGTCTCCATGTCACCTTTCTCCATTAAATTAGACTTAAATCTTATTCACCCAAGAACCAAAGCGGTTGATAAAATTTACAAGTACTTCAAGAGAATAAGACTAGACAACCACAGGTCACCAGTGTTTGGTCCCTGATAAATCAATTTAAGCAATAACAAATTATTTATTATATAAAGATAAATTTTTCTTAAAAATATTTAAAAATAATTTTGAGGTTCAAGAAATCTTAAATATTTTTTTAAGATTGTAATAGAGTAAGTATCCTTGCATAAAAAAATTAAATTTTTAAAAATTGAGTGTTCAAAAAATTATAATATTAAAAATTAATATTTAGATAAATAATTTATAGAAAATTAAATATTGGTTAAAAAATTTCAAAAATATATTGTTGGATAGAGAATATTATAAGTTTTTACCAAAAAAATAAATTTTATAAAATTAACTCTGTAATATATTTTTAAATTAAAAAATATAAAATTTATTAAAAAATTATAAAAAACAATACAATGGTAAAAAAAAAAAGTTAAAATTTGTTCTACCTATAGGAAATAAAATCATCTTTTTCGAAAAAATAATATCTAATTAATTTGGAAGAGAAATTATAAAAAAATATTTTATGCAATTAAAAAATAAATATTATATCAAATTAAAATTAGAAATATGTACAATTTAAATTAAAGATGATTTTAGAACCTAATATAGGTTCATTTCTACTGGATTTATAATTTAATTATGGTCGGATCGTGATCATAATCCGGTCACAATTAGATTGTGATCCCTCTGCGTTCATCTTTCTATTTATGTTATAGTTTAGGTCGGGACAAGCAGCGGGAGGTCGTCCTCTGCTCGGTGATTAGCAGCTCAACCACCCGTCCACCGTGGTAGCTTTCGTCGCCTATCCTGACCTAAACTATAATTTAGATGGAAAGATGAAATTAGAAGGATAGTAACTAATTACGACCGGAATAAACTGTGGTCATAATCTTATCACAATTAAATTATGAACTACCCCTAATCGATAAAAAAAGTGGACTAAGAATCCTCTCCCGTGTCATAGAGAAAGATCAAAAGCTGACTTCACATGTAACAAGACATACTACTTATAGGAGATTAATGTTCAGATTCTTCGGTAACAATAATAATCAAAATTTTGACGAGGGAGAGACGCTTGACTATGACACGTATGCATCATTATAAAAGGATGACTAGGAAATTATTATTTTTGAAATGGAGATGATGAATATAAGGATACTTATAAGAAAATTGTATAGAACTTTGGACAGTTATTCTCTAGATATGATAGAATATTGAGAATGAATATTGTACCTCTCGTTTTTAGATATAAAAATATTTGTCTATAAAAAATTAGACTTTCTTTTAATGGTTAGAAAAATGAAATAGAGTTTGAATGTCATTTACCTTCGGCCCTAAAAGGCTCTTCGTTTTGCCTTTATATAAATTTTTCATCAATTCTTATGATAAATTATAAAATATAATTAACTCGATTTTATAAAAAAAATTTCACTTAAAATCTTTAACTATGGACTCTTAAATTATCTTTTAATCATTTCCATCTCACTCATCCTCTACACTCATCTAACTTAAAATTCTGAAGTCTAATGTATCTTAAATTCTAAAAAAAAATAATTGATAAATCCAATTAACCTTGTTAATTATTTATAAGATAATCAATTTGACTCTAAAATTTTTTTTCATTAACTATCAAAACAAATCAGGAAACACTTGTTTACAGTTAAGGAGTTTTAATTGTGCTTTAAGAAAAAATTTCTATAAATTTATTATAGCTAGAAATTAAATTAAAAACTTGAGTGATAACTTAGATGTCATCTCACTGTACACGCAGGCATCTTAAATTCTACAATAGCGTCGACATAGTAGGGACGATGTGTTTAATTATTTTATATTGTAAATTGAATCGTCAGTTTAAATTAGACCATTAAATTTAAATTAGACCATTAATTTAAACGGATTAAATTAATATTTTTATTAATTCATCATCTGACGGACCGATTGGTCAATCCGCGAGAGCTGAGGGTCGGGGCTGCCCGCATGAGTTGAGACTCCAGACTGCCAATGCTCGAGGAACACCAAATCTACCGAAAAATTTAAAACAAGTAAGCGATAGATCTCATACTCTTCGTCTCCCGATCCAACGATTGAGATGGCTCCGAAATCCGAACCGATGATGAAAGTGAGACAAAAGCCCAGTCCTTCTCCTCTCTCTCTCTCTCGTAAAAGTGTAAAACCCTATCCCTACCCCATCCGCCGCCTAGCCGTCGCCGCCTCCGAATTGCCTGCTGAGAAACTCTCCCGAGAGACCGACAGTCCGGAAATCCCTGATCTCCAAGTTCGAATCCCACCAGTCCCGCATCGGCAGTCTCGATTTCCATTCTCCAAGCTCCTATTTGAGGTGAGATTTTTTTTTTTTCTTTTTTGCTTCTTTTCTTTTTATTTTCCTTCTTTTTTCTTTGTTTATGGTTTGCACTGTTGCACGGCTTTTTGCCTCGTTTGCTTGCAGAGTTTGACCAATTGACGTTTTTTGGATGAGATCTAGAGTTCTGTTGTTGTATTTTTTGTATTTGATTTTGAAATTAAAACCGTTGGTATTTAAAATGTGAACTGTGCAATCTTTTTTTGTAATGCAGGATTTTGTATTCATATAAAGCATGTAAATTAGATTGTATGTTTTCAAATGTCAATTAAGATTTACTAAGCCCTCAATCGGATAATCTCACGAATATAGAATATTTTAGCATTTATTCTGTAATAATATTCATCATCCAGTTCTCTCTTTTGGTGCTCAATGTATTCTTTGAGAAAACATTACTTTAGAAATTAGAAGGGCCAAGTTCTGATTTTTTGATTGAGATCCAGTGCAAACACAAAAATAAGCTTATGTTGTTCTGTTGTTGTCATTTTTTTGTGTGTTTGATTGATTTTTTTGTGTTCTGCTAACTATTATTTGATGTGGATTATGAATTATGGTTAAATTCAATTAATGAATTGTAGGGATTTTTTATATTTTTATATTTTTTTTGTGAGGCCTAACTAGCAATCTGCCTTGGGTTGAGAATATCTTAGTCTGCCGAGATGGCAGGTTAGCCCGCCCCACCATGGATTGGCCGACAGCTCTAGTTGTAAGTTATAGCTGTAGTTTAGTTCATAGGACAATGTTATCATAATTAATTATATGTAATGAATATTCACATTTAATTGATACATAATTCATAATTATTATTTTATTTATATATTTTTATTAATTTAAAAATCCAGTCATCTTTAGAGTTTTTATAGTAAATATATTTAGTTTTAGTGACCTATAATCAATATTTTTATTTTATAATGATTGGTACTTTGAACTTGTTCATATATAAAATTCAAAATGAGTAATAAGAAAATAATACTTTTTTAGTGCTCCGTGAATTGAAAGCATGCTCTACTTTTAAATTTTGTAATACTTGACAAACTCTTATTATTAAAAATGTAATTTTGTTTAAATTAAAATATGTGCCTTTTAGATGTCTATGCAACCGTATCCGTATTTAAGAAAATTTTGATAAAATTGAGTATTAAATGTATTATATTTTGTTTCAAAAAAGTAAATAAATTGTATTGTTTAGTTTAATTTAGTTTTTTTATTTAATTGTAATTAGAGTGAGATGTAAAGTTCAAGAAAAATAAATTTTAAATTGTTTTTGTAAATTTATGTCAAATGGATCCGACATTACTTCAATATCTTCTCTTCTTTGACGCCAACTCCCTTGCTCAAACCTAAAAACCTCTTCGACTGCTGACATCTTCTGCCGACTCTTCTGTTCTTCCAGTCATTCCACAAGATATATCATATCGTGTACCTAACTCATTCTCTTCACTCCATCTAAGTAACCCTTCGGATTTTACCTTATTATATACGAGGATTGAATCAGGTTGAATCGCTGCATTACAAACTCTTTGGTGGCCTTGCTGTGTTCTAAGCTTGAGAGTTTTTTTCATCCTTTGTTTCAAATCTGTTTGATTACTGAAATGTTCTTTTTTAAAAAAAAAAAATTTTGCGTGCTGCAATGTTTCTGATTGAACTTTCGATCTAACTATGTTGTGTTGTCCTAAGATATTACTTTTTCATTTGTTCAAACTACTTGTACTTTTTCATTTCTGATTGAACTTGATACTCTGTTGTTTCTCAAAGGGCATTTGAGTTTAAGTTATATACTGTTGTTTCTGTTATATAGACCACACGTGATGTATGAAATCAATGAGAAAGTCAAATGTGGAGAAAAGTAAGAAAGTAAATGTTTACTTACCAAGGTGGCAAAGTTAACACCAGAAAAAAATTGTCAATGTGTTGAGGTGAATATGAGATTAAAATTTTAACTAAATCAATTAGTAAAACAAAGGTGGAGAAAAGTAAGAAGAAGAGTAAATGCTTACCAAGGTGGCAAAAATGACACTAGCAATAGGAAGTTGAGCTGATCTCTAGAAAACATGAGTAGAGAGAGATCTTTCGAAGCATAAAACAAAAGTAAATATTTACAGAGGTTGTCAGAAGAAAAAAGAGAGAGATTAAATAGGGGCACAATTCTAGGTTGGTAATAATCTGGAAAAGTCAAGTTATCTTCTGATAATGATTGAAGAGGATCAAGAGAGATTTCTTATCAAATTCTAAAAGATATTTTGTAAAACATAATATGAGAGAAAATAACTGATGCAGATAAAATTCCAATATTGAATAGTTCTATTTCATAAAAAAAATTATTGATTTTTATTCCTTGTAGATTCTATCTTCTGAACCTAATTAACCAAATTCCTCTATTTAGACTTCTCAAATTCATCTTGAGGAAACAATCAACACCTATTTGAGTTTGTGCCCCACACTCATCCCAAGATGAAGCAAAAGGGTTTATCTGGAAAGAAATTTATTCTATTCTATATAATCGAAACAAGCTCAAAAAATTTCGAACCAAGTATTGTATTCCAATATTGTTTCTCCTTTACAAGACAATTTGTCGGTCCTATGCCTATGTCCTTTCCATATTTCTCATGGACAGATAAGAATTAGAAGACTGTCAATGAAAATGTTAAGATTATATACTATGTGATTTTTCTCTGTTGCTCTGCTTAAATACATTCAAATCCCTTATTTTTGCCAAAATTTTTCTCAAAGAGTCACAAGTTTTTTTCCCCTTTTGGGACAGTTTAATTCCTAAATTTGGATTAGTTTATTTTTCAGTTTTGTTGTCAAATTGAATTTTCATAAGGAAACAGAATATCATCTTTTTTTCTCTCTTTCAAAATTCTGCTGTTTTGTGCTTGTAGCATAACTATATTGAGCCTCCTCTTTTTTTTATTATGTTTTAGTTTTGTTTATCTCTTTCAAATGCTTTTTTTTGTCTGCTAAGGACGTTGTCAACTTTGATGTGCTTGACGTATTCACTTTTTTTTATTTTGCCTTGCAACTTGTTTTCCTGTGATACATTGAACATTTTTGTTCCAATAAATCCATTGAGGAAATTGCTTGCAGAATAACCTATCATGGAAGAGGAACCACAACCTCTTAACTATGTTCATGAGACTGTGCTGAAGAAAAGAAAAACCAGCGAGGATTGGGCCATCAAGAGAAGGGAGCGCCTAGCAGAGAAAAAGAGAAGTAAGAAAGAGAGATCAAAAGGTCCAATTAAGAGGCCTGAGGAGTTTGTCAAAGAATACCGAGACAAGGTTAGTAAGCTATCCATATCATTTACTTGCATAGTGTATGTTAAGATGTTGTACCTTTGTCTCATCTCTTTCACTTTGGTCAACTGATCATCTAGTTGAAAACATATTTATCAAGGGAGACGTTTGTCTACATATTACTCAAGGTTTTAAAATTCGCTAGACGCTATTCGGGCACTAGCCCAGCGCCTAGCGCCTAGGCCACCTAGTCGGGGACTAGGTGCCGCTAGACGGATTCCATGGTATCAACATCAATTACACAATAAATCACATTCTATAACTCCAACACAATAACATCAAATTTAAAATGAATTCAAAATTACACAATTAATAAAAATCACAAATTTATTCTACTTCTTGTTCTCCATAATTTTCAACAACTTGTTCTTCATCGAATACAAACTCAATATCATCATTAGACACAAACTCAAAGTTATATTTCAGTTTTTTTTAATTGGGTTTTAAATTTAAAAGCCCAAACTAAAATAAATCATAAAAACCCTGTACTATTTGTGCGGCGCCTTGATTCGACTGATTAGTCGACGCCTAAGGTTGCCTAATCCCGCCTAGGCACCATGGGCATCTAGGCTGACCGACTAGCATGTTTTTGGTGCGGCTAACGGGCGCCTAGCACCTAGGCGGCGCCTAGGCGTCAGCCTACGCCGATTTTTAGAACACTGATATTACTGCTTCATTGTAAGTATTTATAAAACTCTGCTGAAATTCTGTCTTCCATGGATTTCTACTTGGTCAACTGTTAAACCTTATACATATGATGTTATATTTGCATGTGAAGTTGTTCAGTCCAATATCTTGCCTTATTTACATTTCAGTTTCACATTTTGGATGGTCAATGCAATTTTATTCAGCCTAGTGTTGACAATTTGAAAACAGATGTGAACTTTGTAGATTTATCTTCTCGAACATATGACAGAGAAGCCTAAGAAAATTATGGTAGTTGAAGGAAAAAACCTAGTTATGGACTATGGAGTTTTTCATCAATTTACTTTCAGTTGACCTCTGTGAAAAGCAGCTAAAAAGTGACGACAGCCCTAGGGGCTTTTATGTTTTGTGTTCAGCAATTAAGAAAGCCGTTAACTTAGGGTTGGGCAGGAAATTTGTATGCACTGCAAATGAATATAAATGCCATTCGGTTATAACACTTGTCACAAGAGGAAATGAAGAATGATAATAAAAGTGTTTGGCCATCTAAAGTGCTAAGATTTTCATTGTTCACAACACTTAATTCTACAAAACCTTAAAAGATATAAATGTTTACGTGATCACTAATGGTGCATTTCATTCATAGGGTCAACTATTCTATATGAATTTCCATGGAATAAATATTCCTATATAGTTGCAAAAATGAACTCGTGATACCAATTCCCATGGATTGTGATTCCCTAATCATCCTTCTTAGATATTTCTTACTCTAATCAAAGACTAACTATTCCTTCTATATTCTATTCTCGAAGGAGCGTGCAGTCAAATAAGCAATAAAAATAATTTTTTACTTGACAACATGATTAACAAAAATTTGTATAGTGTGATATGATCTATTAATTTGGATGCGGGGTTGCTATTTTATCAAAGCAGTTCAATGAAGTAAAGATGAAGATGCTAAGTTTGATATGTATAGTTACTAGAAAGAATCAAAAAAAAAAAAGTTGTCCAGAAGAAATAAGTACAACTCCACTAAATGAAACAATAGCATTAAATAAGTTGAGATGGTATGGATAGCTTAAAGCATCCAATAAATTTTTAATTATAAGAGTTGAGTCAATTAAAGTGGAAGGTGTATGGTAGAGGGTGACTAAAGGAAAAGTCTAATGAAAGTGGTATTAGATTAATTTCAGTTTGATTATTAATAATGATATAGCCTTGCTTAGTGCCCAATGGAGGGTCTCAAATAGTTGTGGCAAACACACTTGATTACTACAATGACATGATGTTTGAGAAAATAAATTGTATTTAAGCTTCTAGCGTTTATGCCAAGAACTACTTTTCTTGTAAATAGTCAATCATTTACTTGTATTCATCACTTGCAAAACAAGTGTTTATGCTACAAGCTGCAATATAGGGTACCTTAAGGTTTTAAGTTAATTGGCTTTGTTTAAATTGGTTTTAACGAATAGAAAGATTTCTTCATCAATTGCATATATGGGTTACATAGGACATATACAGTCAATGTTCTTCCCCTTTCTAAATGCACCTAGTTGCATATGCAGAAGTGCTGCCACTTTTAAATTCAGGTACAAATGATTTTGCAAGTAAATATTACTCACTGAATATGCATAATTGAATGCATATGTGAGCACATGAAATGCTTTTTAAAACAATAATCATTCTTGAAAACACAATGATGCGTTGGCATTGTTGATTGAAGATATGATACCTATGCCATTGCTTAAACAAGAGTAGTCTTAAACGATGCCATTTTGATTGTTTTTTGAAACAATAAACATTCTTGATCTTCCATTTTGTTTTTTTTAGTATGATCCCAATGGCATTGCTTAAACAAGACCAGTCTTAAGTGGTTGTTTCCATTTTGGTTATACCTAATCATTCCATCTTTGATGCTCTTGTGACTTGTGAGTATAATCTTTTCCTTTTCGTTTACATGTGTTGGCAAATTCAACGTCTATAATTTCACAACAAAAGCTTGTTTAGAAGCATTTTAATGGTTCATAAGCCAAAGAGAAATATTTGTTTAGGAATAAATATACGTGAATGAGCAGAAATGATTTGAGTTATAATTTATATAAGAAAACATCAATGAGGGAAATTTCTAGAAACAATAATTTAATCTTAAGAGTAGGCATCAATCAAGGGAAATGTCTATAAATGGTTTGCATGATGTTCTATGAGGGTGATTTCTATTTATGATTATTTGTTTTGTTCAAGTCATTACCATCTTAATTTTGGTTTGTTGGTTGGTATCCTCTCTACCATTTACCATGGTATTCTGCCTCTAATAACTATTGCATCTCTGGACAATGGAGTTTAGACATGTGGTATTACACATTGTTATAAAGCACTCATGGAACTAATGAGAGGGCATGCATTGAATACCCTTTTTCTACCTGCCACTCTGAGTGCTCTTGTTGATTTCATATGCATGTGATAGTTTCACACTGTTTTTTATAAGTTAGTTTGTAGTTAGTTTATCTAATCATACGCATAGAAAATGCTTTCTTCTTTTTTATTATCTAATATAATTCCATTTCAGGAGTTGGACTTTGTTCGGATGAAGCAAAGGTTAAAAGTTCGGAAGTTGCCTAATGTAGACATGAAATCTAAGCTGCTTTTTGTTATCCGGATCCATGGGTTAGTTATGACTAATTTTACTTTATCTTCTTTATTTAATCTTGTTCAATGTGGATGGACACAAACATGCCTTTTTTTGCTCTGACTCAATGTTGCATTCAGATCAAAGGATATGCATCCACAAACAAGGAAAATCCTGAACAAGTTACGACTTGTACAGATATTGAATGGTGTTTTTCTCAAAGCCAATGAAGCAAATTTGAGAATGTTATTGAGGGTAGAACCATTCATTACTTATGGGTAAGAATGGTGCTCCTTTATTCTTAATCCCAGAGAAAAGCAGATTTTTACTTATTATATTTTCTTTCTTCTAAGATGTTTATTTCAACTTTGTAGTTATCCCAACCTGAAAAGTATTAAGGATCTTATCTACAAAAAAGGCCATGGAAAAGTAGATAAGGAAAGGGCTCCTCTAACAGACAACAATGTCATTGAGCAGGTAAGACGTGTTCTAAAATTTTTGATACTACAGCAATAAACTCTGATCTAGTTCATGTTCCCACCATGGACATATTACTGCATAAAGTTGCAACCATATTGATATTTTCAGTAATGGAACTTTATGATAGTTCAGAATGGGGCAGTTCGGTTCACTATTTATGCCTGTGAATCTTCAATGTTTCTTTTGCTGATATCTCAACAAGGAAAATTATGCAATAAATGGTGGTAATAAATGAAGCTTTTCAAAGAAACACTCAGTTAGTACTGTTGAGGGCCTAAAAAGAATCTCCTGGTAAAATGTACTTGAAACTGCAAAAGTCTCTATCATAAGTGAAGATGGTTTTGAGTTATTTTGTACGATTAAATAGTCTACTGCTGTTTATCCCCCAAAAAAAGTCTTATGTTGACAACAGCCAAGTATAGCAGTCACTTTGTTTACAGCCAAGTATAGCATTTTTTTCTTGTCATTTCCACACTTACCTGTGAACATCCTTGGGACTCTTGTATCAGCTATAATACATGACACCTTCTTTTGCCCTCGATGTGGTTGCTCTTGAGAGAGAGATGATAAGGCTGAGTGATTGTCACCATGACCATACTCATTTTATATCTCTTTGTCTGTAATTTCAATGATAGTGGAAGTTTAGCTCTTGATTGTTTGTTATTTATATAGTCAAATTTGTTGGGGTGTCCTACCAGAGGTTGATTAGCTAGTGACTTATTGGTGTTGTTTTTTGATAGGATGCCTTGATGTCATACGAGGTTTGACGTGTGAAACAGAGTGCTTTTTTTTTATCTGCATATCCTGAAACAGATTCGTGATTGAGTCATAAAGCACTATTTTGTGTTCGCAACCCCAAGATGCTATGAAACTGTGTTCAGGTGATATTAAATTGTATTTCAGGTGCTACCAAACTATATTTTAGGTGCTACCAGAATATATTATATGTGATAAAAATTATATTATAGGTTAGTAAAATTATATTTTAGGTGTTACCAAATTGCACCTTAAGTAGTAAGTTATATTGTAGGTGCTGTTGAATTATATTTTTGGTTGTACTAAAGTGTACCATAGATGCTAGAAAATTTTATTGTAAATGCTACTAAATTATATTGTGGGTGTTATTAAAATGTGCTTAGGTGCTACCAAATTGTGGCTTAGAAGCTATCAAATTATAATGAATAAGAAAATAGAATTTTATGATTTGTGTAAGAATTTATTTTAGAATTTGTCCGTAAACAAAGAGATCTTTTATATGGTCATGGATGAAAGGTGGTTTTCATGCTGTCTCGATGGTAAGTTGTGCTTCAAGTTTGATTCAGTATGATGGTAGACATGGTTTATCAAGTCTGATCCAAAACATGATTAATAATATAAAACCTGAAAGTCACGGATTGATCTATTTATGGAGATATTTTTTTAATTTAATAATCTTTATGTCATAACTTAATTCTATAGAGGGGTTATTAACTTTACACCTGATAGAGTTATTGTTTAAAAATAAAATTATTTTTTGTTTTTTTCATATGTTTTTATTGATTCAAATGACATGGCACAATCTACTGCCAGCTTTTGAAAATGGCAAGGTTTGATTCACCATTACATGTGCTCAACCTAAACCATTCCAGGCTTCTCAACCTGATGTGCTAATCAAAGGGCTATATTAGCTAGACAATTTGTTTCAACTGTTTGTGCTACTTCATAGATGTCATACAACTCATACCTTTTGATTCACTTGCTCATTTTACTTTTATTGCTTCACTTTCCTTATCTCCATTTATTATGGACGTTTAACTTGCATTTCTGTGGAATAGGCTCTTGGTCAGTATGGTATTCTTTGCATCGAAGACATCGTGCATGAGATAGCTACAGTAGGATCACATTTCAGGGAGGTTGCACACTTCTTGTGGCCATTTAAGCTCAAGTGCCCAGAGAGAGGTCTTCGGACCAACAAAAAGCTATACAAGCTAGGAGGTGATACAGGCAATCGCGAAGATCAAATCAATGTGCTAATTGATAAACTGAACTAGGGATCAGTGGAGGGTGTGGTTGATAAACTGATTGCACCAATCCTACAATATCGATAGCTAAAAATATTCAGCTCCATGCGGCATTCTTTTTTCCCGTATCCTACTTAAAACAGCTCTGTCAAGCTAGAAACTAGTTTTACGTTGGTTAATTGCTGACTTCTTGATTGATGCAGTAATTAAACACTATTCTGAGTCTGTAGGTTGTTGATTACATTTTATAAATTCTAGTTATATGCTTTCCGTCTAAGGCACTGAGAATTTTATTCAAACTCCATGTAAAAATGATAGCCGATTTTTTAAATCTGTCATTACTAGTTGACTAATGGTAATTTTCAGGGAGGACAGTTCAAAAGAATTATTACTCTCGATGAGATTGGGAGATTTAAGAGCTGCGTCATCGAGTGAGGAGATCAGGGTACCAAATTCAAGGATAGAGAAGTTTAGTAATCTTGACACCATGCAAGAATCTCACAATCTTATTGATTTTGCATGCATTATAATCATGTTCTTATTGTATGATATTGCAAGTATTTTGGTTTTTTTTTAATCCTATATGATGGCCGTCTTTTGTTGGGATCTTAAAGCCACTGCAAGAGCCGTCTTATATAATCGTAAAGCAATTGCAGAAGTAATTTCCAGTTTATCAAACCAATGCAATGTTGACTAGCATATTTTAAAGAAAACCAAAGAGCGAGACTACCATTTGTTTGGATTGTCCCTATAAATTGCTGCATGAATAATGTATGAGAGTCGCCATATAATCATGACGATGCTTGACTTGAATAAAACATTTTTGTTCTTCGCACCGACACTGGTGCGTTGAATTTCGATCATCCAATTTTCCTTATACTTGTTGAATCATAGACTTGGAAGGGTTATCCTCCCCACTTGATTTGACATTATTTTATTTATTACTATTAATTTTTTATAATTCATGTATTTGGGCTTTAGTCTAACTAATTTTGAAAGTGAATGGTCAGATTTCACCGACCGGCTATCAGCTCCTCGTTCACCAATCAACATCCCAGCAGAACAAATATCCTATATTGTACTTTAATTGGGATTCGAACCTTGGCGTTTATGAAATTATTTCAGAATGTATTATTATTATTATTATTATTATTATAGTTTAGGGTTTAAA